>JAUCBJ010001216.1:0-41957 GCA_032718475.1 Nemertoderma westbladi
TAATATAATTATCACTTGATTGTACCGGTACGTAGAGTGGTGAGGGTAATATAATAATCACTTTATCATTGGTACGTAGAGTGGTGAGGGTAATATAATAATCACTTTATTGTACCGGTACGTAGAGAGGTGAGTGTAATATAATTATTACTTGATTGTACCGGTACGTAGAGTGGTGAGGGTAATATGATAATCACTTTATTGTACCGGTACGTAGAGTGGTGAGTGTAATATAATTATCACTTTATTGTACCGGTACGTAGAGTGGTGAGTGTAATATAATTATCACTTTATTGTACCGGTACGTAGAGTGGTGAGTGTAATATAATTATCACTTGATTGTACCGGTACGTAGAGTGGTGAGGGTAATATAATTATCACTTTATTGTACCGGTACGTAGAGTGGTGAGGGTAATATAATAATCACTTTATTGTACCGGTACGTAGAGTGGTGAGGGTAATATAATAATCACTTTATTGTACCGGTACGTAGAGTGGTGAGTGTAATATAATTATCACTTGATTGTACCGGTACGTAGAGTGGTGAGGGTAATATAATTATCACTTTATTGTACCGGTACGTAGAGTGGTGAGGGTAATATAATAATCACTTTATTGTACCGGTACGTAGAGTGGTGAGGGTAATATAATAATCACTTTATTGTACCGGTACGTAGAGTGGTGAGTGTAATATAATTATCACTTTATTGTACCGGTACGTAGAGTGGTGAGGGTAATATAATAATCACTTTATTGTACCGGTACGTAGAGTGGTGAGTGTAATATAATTATCACTTTATTGTACCGGTACGTAGAGTGGTGAGGGTAATATAATAATCACTTTATTGTACCGGTACGTAGAGTGGTGAGTGTCATATAATAATCACTTTATTGTACCGGTACGTAGAGTGGTGAGTGTAATATAATTATCACTTTATTGTACCGGCACGTAGAGTGGTGAGGGTAATATAATAATCAGTTTATTGTACCGGTACGTAGAGTGGTGTGTGACGGGATCCGAGAGGATCCCGGTTTATCCGGTGTTGGTTACGTACGCGTCAGCCGCACCGTGTGATGGAAAAGGTGATAAGTTTGTTGTTCCAGTATTACTGATAAGGTATAATGTAGTTGATAGCATATACAGGTATAATAACAGATAACACGGTAATATACTATGGGTGACGGCGGTGACGGTCCTAACTGTCACCGTACTACCTGACTGTACTGACAGACTGAGATAACTGAGTGAAAGCCGCATCGACCGGCAATATATATATCGCACAGTTGGCCATATTGCTACTCTACCTAATCGATGCCTTTCCCCCCTCTGATTGGTTGATACCCTTGTTGGCGCCCTTTGGAGTGTTCCCGTTCACTCCTCCTGTTCTCTCTGGGTTAGGGGTTTGGCCCCTGACCCCTATTGTGTGTTTCTCTCCTTCCCACTCTATTGGGGTGACACGAGGTTGATATTGGTAATCAACCTCGTGCTCCCAATATTGCCTTATGGCTCACTCTATGGGTTTGTGTTAGCGGAATTGGATAAGCTAACACTCCCCCCCATGCTATCTTCCCGGTGAGAAGATAGCATCCAACTAAAGTGCGCTACAATTCCGCTGGATCCCGATCTAGCATCGGGTGTGGGGTGGGTATATTTTTTCGGAGTCGGCTTTCCAGGCCGCTCCCTATGGGTATGATGTCATTACCCTCTGGCGTCTCGTGTCGGGCCGATCGTGCGCTTCTCGCACACAATTTTTGTTTCCCCAACACTCTCACCACTCTACTCCAACTCTCGCATACTCCCGGACCTCCTCGTCCCACACTCTTCCTCTCACTTCTCCTCCCCCACACTTGAATTGCGCCCACGCTCTCTTCGCACTCCGCACTATTACTCCATCTCTCCTTGACTACCTTATCCCTTCTGACGAATCTCACCCCCCCTCCGTGCCGTCGCACTCAGGAAATGTGAAATCGTCTGGCGTCTTGTCCCTAGTGCCATAGTCAGTTAGCCCCCCAGTCCCAGTAGCTAATTGAGAAAGGTTGTATGACTATAGTACTTACACCACTCTCTCCGCACTCCGCACTATCACCTCTCCACTCTCTTGTCACTCCCTAAGGCTTTAATCTCTAATGCTACCCCTGTGCTATCATACTATCTACCTACTGCTTACTAACTCTAACTATCTAACTAACTCTGCTAACTACTAACTCTTACTACTTCTAGCTCTAACTGAGAGCCTCTAACTTTCTACTGACTCTAACTCTCTACTAAGTCTAACTAACTCCTACTAACTTTCTACTTCTACTAACTCTACTTGACTCCTCTGAGTCTACCAACTCTGCTAACTAGCTCTACTAACTCTACTCCACTAGCTCTGCTAACTCTACTCCACTAGCTCTGCTAACTCTACTAACTAGCTCTACTAACTCTACTCCACTCTTCTAACTACGTGGCGCTTGCGGTGCCCACAACCCCTTTACTACTACTTCCTTCTACGTGGCGCTTGTGGTGCCCACAACCACTCTACTATCTGGCACCCTTTGTGCCCTTCTACTACTCAACTACCTCTCTAACACTCTAACCCTACTACTTGGCACCCTATGTGCCCTCTCTACTACTCCACTCTCTGGCACCCTATGTGCCCTCTCTACTACCTCTAACACTCTAACTCTACTACCTGGCACCCTATGTGCCCTCTCTACTACTCCACTCTCTGGCACCCTATGTGCCCTCTCTACTACCTCTAACACTCTAACTCTACTACCTGGCACCCTATGTGCCCTCTCTACTACTCTACTCTATCTCTAACTTTACTACCTGGCACCCTATGTGCCCTCTCTGCTACTCTACTCTATCTCTAACTTAGTTCCTTTACATCCACTCGCCTGCACGTGACGCTCTGAATGCCGGCAGAGTGGGTACGTTAATTATGTGAACTACTACTAACTCTTACTAACTCTACTAACTCTCTACTAACTCTACTAACTCCACTAACTATCTACTAACTCAACTAACTCTACTACTAACTCAACTAACTCTACTACTAACTCTTTTTGTGCCCGGCACCCCTTGTGCCCGGCACCCACCCTAATTAACATACCCTGCTCTTACATCAAACACGTCATCACGCCCGTGCCCCACTAAGTTCAGCGCATTCCCTACTAACTCTAACTACGTGGCGCTTACGGTGCCCACAACCTCTACTGCTACTTCCATCTACGTGGCGCTTATGGTGCCCACAATTTCAATTTATTTATTTATTTCTCTTCCGTCTATATATATGATTGCACTCATAGTAGAATATTGAATATAAGGTAGAATATTGAATATATATGTGCATACTTTTAGAACTGTAGAGCACAATAATGATTATAAGGGTGTTATGTACACTGGGGGGGAGCAGTAGCAGTGCTAGTACGTCCCAGGGAGTAGTACAACCCTCTACTGCTCTACTAACACTCCTAACTAGCGGTACTACGTACCCTCCTACTACTCTAGCTCTCTCTACTAGCTAGCGGTACTACGTACCCTCTAACTCTCTAACTAACTAGCGGTACTACGTACCCTCTAACTCTCTAACTAACTAGCGGTACTACGTACCCTCTAACTCTCCAACTGACTAACGGTACTTACGTACCCTCTAACTCTCTAACCAACTAGCGGTACTACGTACCCTCTAACTCTCTAACTAACTAGCGGTACTTACGTACCCTCTAGCTCTCTAACTGACTAACGGTACTTACGTACCCTCTAACTCTCTAACTAACTAGCGGTACTACGTACCCTCTAACTCTAACTAACTAGCGGTACTTATGTACCCTCTAACTCTCTAACTAACTAGCGGTACTTACGTACCCTCTAACCCTCTAACTAACTATCGGTACTACGTACCACCCTTTAACTAACTAATTCTTACTACCTAACTTCTACCTACTCTATTATTTAATTATTTTCATTAATTTTAATTAAACAATTATTTTATATTTTATGCGTGGGAAGGACGTCTCGCCCTCATTCCCACCCCCCTCAGTCCAAAACTTTGGACGACTAAAAACTCTCACGTGCCCCTTCTTCCAGTAGGCACTCTCCTGCTGCCCTCCTATACGTCCTCTAACTCTTCGCCACACTCTCTTCGGTGCCACCTTTGCTGGCCTCCCCCTTCGTATGTGCGCTGGCATTAAAGCCCTCGACGACCCCCGCTCATCCCTCAGTATACGCGGTGTCTGCCCATGTAATGCCCCCTCGCACTGTGTCAGTCCTGCGTGTGTATGCAACACGCCTCCTTCTACTTTCCCGACTCCTTTATGTTTGCTCATGGGCTGGCTTCTCTGCCCCTGGTCTAGTCCTTTCACATCCTCTCCCTTTCCAACACTCTCCGGATCTGTGTCCTTTTACCACACATCGATGACATAGTCCGTTTGCGTCTGTGTAGGCTACACGATCTCGTTTGGGCAACGCTTGCCAGTACTTGCAACTCCTGGTCTTATGGGTTCCGTCCCAATGTAATTGACATTGGAATCCTGGATTATAGCGTTTCCTGTATAGTCCTTCACGTATCGCGCTTAGGTTTATATGTACCGATTTAATGTTTCGATTGTCTAGACTCGGCCTACTGGGTATATTGGGATTGTGTTTATTTATGGTGTTATTTTCTTTCTGTCCCTGCCACGGTGTGGCTCTGCTACCAGCTAACTGTGGACTAGCAGTCCCCTGTATGGCCGCGTGTGGTAGCGACTGTCCGCACGACCTATTCTCGTCCAAGGGGTTCGATGTTCTTGCTCCTATCGGGGTATATTGTCGATATTGTGATGGGGGAATGTCACCTTGTCCCCCCCCCCCCGGCCGGTATGTTTGGTACTGGGGTTGATGTTAATACATTGGGGCCCATACGTCTCCAATAACTCCCCCCTCCCCTGGATATATGTTATGTCCCTGTGTATTATAGTCATGCTGCTGTACCGATATAGGCCTACCTACCTCTCGCCTACCTACCGGTATGTACTCCGCGACTTCCGGGTTTAATCCCGTCGTTCGCGCTACCCTATCGCCTACTCTATCTCTCCCAGCATGGCCTATAATAGTATGTGCAGTAAGGCCTACAGTATGTCCTGCAGTCTGCATGTGCCCTTCCGAACCGAAGTTTATTCTTCGCGAATCTCGAATCTCCCCGCAACTACCGTACTCTCGATCGGCAGCTATATCACGTCGGGAAGCTTCTCTTCGATCCCCTCTCCTGTTCTCGACTTGATATCGGTACGTCCTGTACCCCTCTCTTGGCGTGCGGTGCGTTTCTCCGGGGCGACGGCAATCTCCCGAAGTTCGACCCCACTGACTCCCCAACTCCATCTCTACTATCGACGGTCCGTTATCCGTCCTCGCACTGCTATCGTTCGTGGCGACACTTCTTCTACTATCTTCTTTTCTTCTCTTTTCAGTGCAGTATTCCGGCCCGTGAGGTCTCTCGTCGACCCCCCGGTTAAACTCCACTGTTCTTCTTCCCTCTTCTGATCGGGCTCGACGCTTCGTCTGCCCTCTCGCGACGTCAACCTGCCTCTCTCTGCTCGATCGCACGCCGCTGGGGATACTCGCAATCCCCCTATTACTCTCCGTCGCCGGGTGTTGCGGATAACCTAATTCGGCCCGCGCATTATCCGCCGACGCCTGTGGGACACTCTCTGCCCCCCCTCTCTCTCTCTACTAATCTCTCGCGGTGGGGTGCCTGTAGCCCCCCCCCCCCCCACCCGCCACTTCTAACTTCACTATCTCTTACTACACTTCTGCGTCCCTCTTGTCGGACATTCTCTACCCCCCTTCTCTCGCCACTAATCTTTCGTGGTGGGGCTCCTGTAGCCCCCCCCCCACCCGCTACTTCTAACTTCACTACCTCCTACTACACCTCTACACCCCCCTTGTGGGGCATTCTCTGCCCCCCCTCTCTCGCCACTAGTCTTACGTGGTGGGGCGCCCGTAGCCCCCCCCCCCCCCCACCCGCCACATCTAACTTCAATATCTCTTACTTCGTCTCTACACCCCTCTCTAGTCGACGCACTGTCTTTACTACGGCTGGGTCTATTCACCCCCGCCTCTCTCTCTACTACTGCGTGGCCTATCAGGCCCACCTCGGGTTGGCTCAACCCCGCTACCTCCTGCCTACCAACTACGTGGCCTACCAGGCCGCCGTCGGGTTGGCTCAGCCCCGCCACCTCCTGTCTACTAACTGCGTGGCCTACCAGGCCGCCGTCTGCTGGGCTATACACGTCTGACACGCTCATATTAATAGCACCATTCCCAATATTATTTGTTAAATCAATTAAATTATTATTTTCAAAATTTAAATTATCATTCGAATTATTTGAATTATTCTGAGTATTTGAATTAATGTTATTATTTGAGTTTAAATTTAAATTACTACTACCAGGTAAAATATTATTTCCTGTAATAAAGGGATTAGGGTTATCTACTACGGTACTATTAATATTAACTACTTCTAACGTACTACTATTACCCCCCCCCCCCCCCCCCCGCCCGTACGGCTACACCAGTTCTGGTTCTCTCGCCCGGTGCCTGTAAGTGGGGTCTCACTCTCTGACATTTCCAACCGCGCCAGTTCTAGTCGGCGCTGGTCTAGTTTGGCTTGATATTGCGCAAGCCTCCCTAGCTGAGCACGCAAATCTTCCCGCTCACGCTCTACCTCTATCTCACGCTCCCGGTTACCCTGCTCGAACAACTCAACTCTCGCAATTATCTCAAGCCACGGCGCCGGCTCGTCCCCTACTCTCATCTCCCGCTCTATACACTCCTCGACTCTCTTTCTATACTCCCTCGCCAACTCTCCTAACTTCTCTAAGTATGCGGTTTTACCCCTCAATTGTCTCTCTAACCCATTCTGCTTATTCGCCGCCATTTCTAATATATACGTCAGATTTATCTCCCGCACCCTTCTTTCTTTTGCGGAGGATGTAGCAGACTTATCGGTTGCGACGGATTCCCGCCGCCCCTCCGTCCTATTAACTTTCCCCCGCCTCCCGGAACTTCCTCCGACCGACGAGACCGAATCCTCGGAGTTAACCTCGGATTCGCCCTCCTCAGGTCTCTTCCAACCCACTAATTTTACTCCCCGGGCATCGACTAAGTATGGCCCTACGTACACTACGCTAGATTCCATACCCCTACACTCCCATAGTTCAATCAGTTCGTTGGCAACCCCCCTCGCTCTCTCCTCGGCTAGTTCTCTCTGCCCAGAACACACTAGGTAATCAAAGTATCTGTTCGACTCACCTAGTCGTCTCCTCAGTCTCACCTCGTCTATCTTCGCCCCTCCTTTGGCCTCTCTCAGTCGCTCCCTGGTCGCGAGGTAGGCTCGTCGAAGTCGATCAGAAACCCCGACGTCCTCGTCGCCGACCTCTCTTCCGTCTCTCCGGGTCCGACGTCGTACCGACGGCCCCACTGTCGCCGTTCCGGTGGACCGTTCGTCGTCCTCGGCCTGTGGCTGGCCGGCGACATCGGTACGTCGACCCTCGCTCTGCGTCGACTCGTCTTTCTCCCTTTCGACTCCCGACTCGTCTCTTCCTTCTCGTTGTAGACGACCCCCCACATCTTGGTTCGCTGGGTCGCTCGTTATCGACGTGGCGTCAACGTACGTCGACGTGGTCGGTGTAGCATCGACCGGCGTTGTGGGTTCGTATCGTCTCGCCGTGGCCTCGCGGATCGTTAGATCGTCGTCCGGGGTCCGCGGCGGTGTCGTTCCTTTCTCTCGACTCATCTCCATCTTTGGTCTGTGTCTGGCAGTTACAGTTCGGCAGGCCTAGAGTTAGGACTGTGACGGGATCCGAGAGGATCCCGGTTTATCCGGTGTTGGTTACGTACGCGTCAGCCGCACCGTGTGATGGAAAAGGTGATAAGTTTGTTGTTCCAGTATTACTGATAAGGTATAATATAGTTGATAGCATATACAGGTATAATAACAGATAACACGGTAATATACTATGGGTGACGGCGGTGACGGTCCTAACTGTCACCGTACTACCTGACTGTACTGACAGACTGAGATAACTGAGTGAAAGCCGCATCGACCGGTAATATATATATCGCACAGTTGGCCATATTGCTACTCTACCTAATCGATGCCTTTCCCCCCTCTGATTGGTTGATACCCTTGTTGGCGCCCTTCGGAGTGTTCCCGTTCACTCCTCCTGTTCTCTCTGGGTTAGGGGTTTGGCCCCTGACCCCTATTGTGTGTTTCTCTCCTTCCCACTCTATTGGGGTGACACGAGGTTGATATTGGTAATCAACCTCGTGCTCCCAATATTGCCTTATGGCTCACTCTATGGGTTTGTGTTAGCGGAATTGGATAAGCTAACATGGTGAGTGTAATATAATTATCACTTGATTGTACCGGTACGTAGAGTGGTGAGGGTAATATAATAATCACTTTATTGTACTGGTATGTAGAGTGGTGAGGGTAATATAATAATCACTTTATCATTGGTACGTAGAGTGGTGAGGGTAATATAATAATCACTTTATTGTACCGGTACGTAGAGTGGTGAGTGTAATATAATAATCACTTTATTGTACCGGTACGTAGAGTGGTGAGGGTAATATAATAATCACTTTATCATTGGTACGTAGAGTGTTGAGTGTAATATAATAATAACTTTATCATTGGTACGTAGAGTGGTGAGGGTAATATAATAATCACTTTATCATTGGTACGTAGAGTGGTGAGGGTAATATAATAATCACTTTATTGTATCGGTACGTAGAGAGGTGAGTGTAATATAATAATAACTTTATCATTGGTACGTAGAGTGGTGAGGGTAATATAATAATCACTTTATCATTGCTACGTAGAGTGGTGAGGGTAATATAATAATCACGTTATTGTATCGGTACGTAGAGTGGTGAGGGTAATATAATAATCACTTTATTGTACCGGTACGTAGAGTGGTGAGTGTAATATAATAATCACTTTATTGTACCGGCACGTAGAGTGGTGAGGGTAATATAATAATCAGTTTATTGTACCGGTACGTAGAGTGATGAGTGTAATATAATTATCACTTGATTGTACCGGTACGTAGAGTGGTGAGTGTAATATAATAATCACTTTATTGTACCGGTACGTAGAGTGGTGAGTGTAATATAATTATCACTTTATTGTACCGGCACGTAGAGTGGTGAGGGTAATATAATAATCAGTTTATTGTACCGGTACGTAGAGTGGTGAGTGTAATATAATTATCACTTGATTGTACCGGTACGTAGAGTGGTGAGTGTAATATAATTATCACTTTATTGTACCGGTACGTAGAGTGGTGAGGGTAATATAATAATCACTTTATTGTACCGGTACGTAGAGTGGTGAGGGTAATATAATAATCACTTTATTGTACCGGTACGTAGAGTGGTGAGGGTAATATAATAATCACTTTATCATTGGTACGTAGAGTGGTGAGGGTAATATAATAATCACTTTATTGTACCGGTACGTAGAGTGGTGAGTGTAATATAATAATCACTTTATTGTACCGGTACGTAGAGTGGTGAGGGTAATATAATAATCACTTTATCATTGGTACGTAGAGAGGTGAGTGTAATATAATAATCACTTTATTGTACCGGTACGTAGAGTGGTGAGGGTAATATAATAATCACTTTATCATTGGTACGTAGAGTGGTGAGGGTAATATAATAATCACTTTATCATTGGTACGTAGAGTGGTGAGGGTAATATAATAATCACTTTATTGTACCGGTACGTAGAGTGGTGAGGGTAATATAATAATCACTTTATTGTACCGGTACGTAGAGTGGTGAGTGTAATATAATAATCACTTTATTGTACCGGTACGTAGAGTGGTGAGTGTAATATAATAATCACTTTATTGTACCGGTACGTAGAGTGGTGAGTGTAATATAATTATCACTTGATTGTACCGGTACGTAGAGTGGTGAGTGTAATATAATTATCACTTTATTGTACCGGCACGTAGAGTGGTGAGGGTAATATAATAATCAGTTTATTGTACCGGTACGTAGAGTGGTGAGTGTAATATAATAATCACTTTATTGTACCGGTACGTAGAGTGGTGAGTGTAATATAATAATCACTTTATTGTACCGGTACGTAGAGTGGTGAGTGTAATATAATTATCACTTGATTGTACCGGTACGTAGAGTGGTGAGTGTAATATAATTATCACTTTATTGTACCGGCACGTAGAGTGGTGAGGGTAATATAATAATCAGTTTATTGTACCGGTACGTAGAGTGGTGAGTGTAATATAATAATCACTTTATTGTACCGGTACGTAGAGTGGTGAGGGTAATATAATAATCACTTTATTGTACCGGTACGTAGAGTGGTGAGTGTAATATAATAATCACTTTATTGTACCGGTACGTAGAGTGGTGAGTGTAATATAATAATCACTTTATTGTACCGGTACGTAGAGTGGTGAGTGTAATATAATTATCACTTGATTGTACCGGTACGTAGAGTGGTGAGTGTAATATAATTATCACTTGATTGTACCGGTACGTAGAGTGGTGAGGGTAATATGATAATCACTTTATTGTACCGGTACGTAGAGTGGTGAGGGTAATATAATAATCACTTTATCATTGGTACGTAGAGTGGTGAGTGTAATATAATAATCACTTGATTGTACCGGTACGTAGAGTGGTGAGGGTAATATGATAATCACTTTATTGTACCGGTACGTAGAGTGGTGAGGGTAATATAATAATCACTTTATCATTGGTACGTAGAGTGGTGAGTGTAATATAATAATCACTTTATCATTGGTACGTAGAGTGGTGAGTGTAATATAATAATCACTTTATCATTGGTACGTAGAGTGGTGAGGGTAATATAATAATCACTTTATTGTACCGGCACGTAGAGTGGTGAGGGTAATATAATAATCACTTTATCATTGGTACGTAGAGTGGTGAGGGTAATATAATAATCACTTTATTGTACCGGCACGTAGAGTGGTGAGGGTAATATAATAATCAGTTTATTGTACCGGTACGTAGAATGGTGAGTGTAATATAATTATCACTTGATTGTACCGGTACGTAGAGTGGTGAGTGTAATATAATAATCACTTTATTGTACCGGTACGTAGAGTGGTGAGTGTAATATAATTATCACTTTATTGTACCGGCACGTAGAGTGGTGAGGGTAATATAATAATCAGTTTATTGTACCGGTACGTAGAGTGGTGAGTGTAATATAATTATCACTTGATTGTACCGGTACGTAGAGTGGTGAGGGTAATATAATAATCACTTTATTGTACCGGTACGTAGAGTGGTGAGGGTAATATAATAATCAGTTTATTGTACCGGTACGTAGAGTGGTGAGTGTAATATAATTATCACTTGATTGTACCGGTACGTAGAGTGGTGAGGGTAATATAATAATCACTTTATTGTACCAGTACGTAGAGTGGTGAGGGTAATATAATAATCACTTTATTGTACCGGTACGTAGAGTGGTGAGGGTAATATAATAATCAGTTTATTGTACCGGTATGTAGAGTGGTGAGTGTAATATAATTATCACTTGATTGTACCGGTACGTAGAGTGGTGAGGGTAATATAATAATCACTTTATTGTACCGGTACGTAGAGTGGTGAGGGTAATATAATAATCAGTTTATTGTACCGGTACGTAGAGTGGTGAGTGTAATATAATAATCACTTTATCATTGGTACGTAGAGTGGTGAGGGTAATATAATAATCACTTTATTGTACCGGTACGTAGAGTGATGAGTGTAATATAATAATCACTTTATCATTGGTACGTAGAGTGGTGAGTGTACTATAATAATCACTTTATTGTACCGGTACGTAGAGTGGTGAGTGTAATATAATAATAACTTTATCATTGGTACGTAGAGTGGTGAGGGTAATATAATAATCACTTTATCATTGGTACGTCGAGTGGTGAGTGTAATATAATAATCACTTTATCATTGGTACGTAGAGTGGTAAGGGTAATATAATAATCACTTTATCATTGGTACGTAGAGTGGTGAGTGTAATATAATAATCACTTTATCATTGGTACGTAGAGAGGTGAGTGTAATATAATAATCACTTTATCATTGGTACGTAGAGTGGTGAGTGTAATATAATAATCACTTGATTGTACCGGTACGTCGAGTGGTGAGGGTAATATAATAATCGCTTTATCATTGGTACGTCGAGTGGTGAGTGTAATATAATAATCACTTTATTGTACCGGTACGTAGAGTGGTGAGTGTAATATAATAATCACTTTATTGTACCGGTACGTAGAGTGGTGAGTGTAATATAATAATCACTTTATCATTGGTACGTAGAGTGGTGAGTGTAATATAATAATCACTTGATTGTACCGGTACGTAGAGTGGTGAGTGTAATATAATAATCACTTTATCATTGGTACGTCGAGTGGTGAGGGTAATATAATAATCGCTTTATCATTGGTACGTCGAGTGGTGAGTGTAATATAATAATCACTTTATTGTACCGGTACGTAGAGTGGTGAGTGTAATATAATAATCACTTGATTGTACCGGTACGTCGAGTGGTGAGGGTAATATAATAATCGCTTTATCATTGGTACGTCGAGTGGTGAGTGTAATATAATAATCACTTTATTGTACCGGTACGTAGAGTGGTGAGTGTAATATAATAATCACTTTATTGTACCGGTACGTAGAGTGGTGAGTGTAATATAATAATCGCTTTATCATTGGTACGTCGAGTGGTGAGTGTAATATAATAATCACTTTATTGTACCGGTACGTAGAGTGGTGAGGGTAATATAATAATCACTTTATTGTACCGGTACGTAGAGTGATGAGTGTAATATAATAATCACTTTATCATTGGTACATAGAGTGGTGAGTGTAATATAATAATCACTTTATTGTACCGGTACGTAGAGTGGTGAGTGTAATATAATAATAACTTTATCATTGGTACGTAGAGTGGTGAGGGTAATATAATAATCACTTTATTGTACCGGTACGTAGAGTGGTGAGTGTAATATAATAATCACTTTATTGTACCGGTACGTAGAGTGGTGAGTGTAATATAATAATCACTTTATCATTGGTACGTAGAGTGGTGAGGGTAATATAATAATCACTTTATTGTACCGGTACGTAGAGTGATGAGTGTAATATAATAATCACTTTATCATTGGTACGTAGAGTGGTGAGTGTAATATAATAATCACTTTATTGTACCGGTACGTAGAGTGGTGAGTGTAATATAATAATAACTTTATCATTGGTACGTCGAGTGGTGAGGGTAATATAATAATCACTTTATTGTACCGGTACGTAGAGTGGTGAGTGTAATATAATAATCACTTTATTGTACCGGTACGTCGAGTGGTGAGTGTAATATAATAATCACTTTATTGTACCGGTACGTAGAGTGGTGAGTGTAATATAATAATCACTTTATCATTGGTACGTAGAGTGGTGAGTGTAATATAATAATCACATTATCATTGGTACGTAGAGTGGTGAGGGTAATATAATAATCACTTTATCATTGGTACGTCGAGTGGTGAGTGTAATATAATAATCACTTTATCATTGGTACGTAGAGTGGTGAGTGTAATATAATAATCACTTTATTGTACCGGTACGTAGAGTGGTGAGTGTAATATAATAATCACTTTATCATTGGTACGTCGAGTGGTGAGTGTAATATAATAATCACTTTATCATTGGTACGTCGAGTGGTGAGGGTAATATAATAATCACTTTATCATTGGTACGTAGAGTGGTGAGGGTAATATAATAATCACTTTATCATTGGTACGTCGAGTGGTGAGGGTAATATAATAATCACTTTATCATTGGTACGTCGAGTGGTGAGGGTAATATAATAATCACTTTATCATTGGTACGTAGAGTGGTGAGTGTAATATAATAATCACTTTATTGTACCGGTACGTAGAGAGGTGAGTGTAATATAGTAATCACTTTATCATTGGTACGTAGAGTGGTGAGGGTAATATAATAATCACTTTATTGTACCGGTACGTAGAGTGGTGAGTGTAATATAATAATCACTTTATCATTGGTACGTAGAGTGGTGAGGGTAATATAATTATCACTTGATTGTACCGGTACGTAGAGAGGTGAGTGTAATATAATAATCACTTTATTGTACCGGTACGTAGAGTGGTGAGGGTAATATAATAATCACTTTATCATTGGTACGTCGAGTGGTGAGTGTAATATAATAATCACTTTATCATTGGTACGTCGAGTGGTGAGGGTAATATAATAATCACTTTATCATTGGTACGTAGAGTGGTGAGTGTAATATAATAATCACTTTATTGTACCGGTACGTAGAGTGGTGAGGGTAATATAATAATCACTTTATTGTACCGGTACGTAGAGAGGTGAGTGTAATATAATAATCACTTTATTGTACCGGTACGTAGAGTGGTGAGGGTAATATAATAATCACTTTATTGTACCGGTACGTAGAGAGGTGAGTGTAATATAATAATCACTTTATTGTACCGGTACGTAGAGTGGTGAGTGTAATATAATAATCAGTTTATTGTACCGGTACGTAGAGTGGTGAGTGTAATATAATAATCACTTTATTGTACCGGTACGTAGAGAGGTGAGTGTAATATAATAATCACTTTATTGTACCGGTACGTAGAGTGGTGAGGGTAATATAATAATCACTTTATTGTACCGGTACGTAGAGAGGTGAGTGTAATATAATAATCACTTTATTGTACCGGTACGTAGAGTGGTGAGGGTAATATAATAATCACTTTATTGTACCGGTACGTAGAGAGGTGAGTGTAATATAATAATCACTTTATTGTACCGGTACGTAGAGTGGTGAGGGTAATATAATAATCACTTTATTGTACCGGTACGTAGAGAGGTGAGTGTAATATAATAATCACTTTATTGTACCGGTACGTAGAGTGGTGAGTGTAATATAATAATCACTTTATCATTGGTACGTAGAGTGGTGAGGGTAATATAATAATCACTTTATTGTACCGGTACGTAGAGTGATGAGTGTAATATAATAATCACTTTATCATTGGTACGTAGAGTGGTGAGTGTACTATAATAATCACTTTATTGTACCGGTACGTAGAGTGGTGAGTGTAATATAATAATAACTTTATCATTGGTACGTAGAGTGGTGAGGGTAATATAATAATCACTTTATCATTGGTACGTCGAGTGGTGAGTGTAATATAATAATCACTTTATCATTGGTACGTAGAGTGGTAAGGGTAATATAATAATCACTTTATCATTGGTACGTAGAGTGGTGAGTGTAATATAATAATCACTTTATCATTGGTACGTAGAGAGGTGAGTGTAATATAATAATCACTTTATCATTGGTACGTAGAGTGGTGAGTGTAATATAATAATCACTTGATTGTACCGGTACGTCGAGTGGTGAGGGTAATATAATAATCGCTTTATCATTGGTACGTCGAGTGGTGAGTGTAATATAATAATCACTTTATTGTACCGGTACGTAGAGTGGTGAGTGTAATATAATAATCACTTTATTGTACCGGTACGTAGAGTGGTGAGTGTAATATAATAATCACTTTATCATTGGTACGTAGAGTGGTGAGTGTAATATAATAATCACTTGATTGTACCGGTACGTAGAGTGGTGAGTGTAATATAATAATCACTTTATCATTGGTACGTCGAGTGGTGAGGGTAATATAATAATCGCTTTATCATTGGTACGTCGAGTGGTGAGTGTAATATAATAATCACTTTATTGTACCGGTACGTAGAGTGGTGAGTGTAATATAATAATCACTTGATTGTACCGGTACGTCGAGTGGTGAGGGTAATATAATAATCGCTTTATCATTGGTACGTCGAGTGGTGAGTGTAATATAATAATCACTTTATTGTACCGGTACGTAGAGTGGTGAGTGTAATATAATAATCACTTTATTGTACCGGTACGTAGAGTGGTGAGTGTAATATAATAATCGCTTTATCATTGGTACGTCGAGTGGTGAGTGTAATATAATAATCACTTTATTGTACCGGTACGTAGAGTGGTGAGGGTAATATAATAATCACTTTATTGTACCGGTACGTAGAGTGATGAGTGTAATATAATAATCACTTTATCATTGGTACGTAGAGTGGTGAGTGTAATATAATAATCACTTTATTGTACCGGTACGTAGAGTGGTGAGTGTAATATAATAATAACTTTATCATTGGTACGTAGAGTGGTGAGGGTAATATAATAATCACTTTATTGTACCGGTACGTAGAGTGGTGAGTGTAATATAATAATCACTTTATTGTACCGGTACGTAGAGTGGTGAGTGTAATATAATAATCACTTTATCATTGGTACGTAGAGTGGTGAGGGTAATATAATAATCACTTTATTGTACCGGTACGTAGAGTGGTGAGTGTAATATAATAATCACTTTATTGTACCGGTACGTAGAGTGGTGAGTGTAATATAATAATAACTTTATCATTGGTACGTAGAGTGGTGAGGGTAATATAATAATCACTTTATTGTACCGGTACGTAGAGTGGTGAGTGTAATATAATAATCACTTTATTGTACCGGTACGTAGAGTGATGAGTGTAATATAATAATCACTTTATCATTGGTACGTAGAGTGGTGAGTGTAATATAATAATCACTTTATTGTACCGGTACGTAGAGTGGTGAGTGTAATATAATAATAACTTTATCATTGGTACGTAGAGTGGTGAGGGTAATATAATAATCACTTTATTGTACCGGTACGTAGAGTGGTGAGTGTAATATAATAATCACTTTATTGTACCGGTACGTCGAGTGGTGAGTGTAATATAATAATCACTTTATCATTGGTACGTAGAGTGGTGAGTGTAATATAATAATCACTTTATCATTGGTACGTAGAGTGGTGAGGGTAATATAATAATCACTTTATTGTACCGGTACGTAGAGTGGTGAGTGTAATATAATAATCACTTTATCATTGGTACGTCGAGTGGTGAGTGTAATATAATAATTACTTTATCATTGGTACGTCGAGTGGTGAGGGTAATATAATAATCACTTTATTGTACCGGTACGTAGAGTGGTGAGTGTAATATAATAATCACTTTATTGTACCGGTACGTCGAGTGGTGAGTGTAATATAATAATCACTTTATTGTACCGGTACGTAGAGTGGTGAGTGTAATATAATAATCACTTTATCATTGGTACGTCGAGTGGTGAGTGTAATATAATAATCACTTTATCATTGGTACGTCGAGTGGTGAGGGTAATATAATAATCGCTTTATCATTGGTACGTCGAGTGGTGAGGGTAATATAATAATCACTTTATCATTGGTACGTCGAGTGGTGAGGGTAATATAATAATCACTTTATCATTGGTACGTCGAGTGGTGAGTGTAATATAATAATCACTTTATCATTGGTACGTCGAGTGGTGAGTGTAATATAATAATCACTTTATCATTGGTACGTCGAGTGGTGAGGGTAATATAATAATCACTTTATCATTGGTACGTCGAGTGGTGAGGGTAATATAATAATCACTTTATTGTACCGGTACGTAGAGTGGTGAGTGTAATATAATAATCACTTTATCATTGGTACGTCGAGTGGTGAGTGTAATATAATAATCGCTTTATCATTGGTACGTCGAGTGGTGAGGGTAATATAATAATCACTTTATCATTGGTACGTAGAGTGGTGAGTGTAATATAATAATCACTTTATTGTACCGGTACGTAGAGAGGTGAGTGTAATATAATAATCACTTTATCATTGGTACGTCGAGTGGTGAGTGTAATATAATAATCACTTTATCATTGGTACGTCGAGTGGTGAGGGTAATATAATAATCACTTTATCATTGGTACGTCGAGTGGTGAGGGTAATATAATAATCACTTTATTGTACCGGTACGTAGAGTGGTGAGTGTAATATAATAATCACTTTATTGTACCGGTACGTAGAGTGGTGAGTGTAATATAATAATCACTTTATCATTGGTACGTAGAGTGGTGAGTGTAATATAATAATCACTTTATCATTGGTACGTCGAGTGGTGAGGGTAATATAATAATCACTTTATCATTGGTACGTCGAGTGGTGAGTGTAATATAATAATCACTTTATCATTGGTACGTCGAGTGGTGAGGGTAATATAATAATCACTTTATCATTGGTACGTCGAGTGGTGAGGGTAATATAATAATCACTTTATTGTACCGGTACGTAGAGAGGTGAGTGTAATATAATAATCACTTTATCATTGGTACGTCGAGTGGTGAGTGTAATATAATAATCACTTTATCATTGGTACGTCGAGTGGTGAGGGTAATAAATAATCACTTTATCATTGGTACGTAGAGTGGTGAGTGTAATATAATAATCACTTTATTGTACCGGTACGTAGAGAGGTGAGTGTAATATAATAATCACTTTATTGTACCGGTACGTAGAGTGGTGAGTGTAATATAATAATCACTTTATTGTACCGGTACGTAGAGAGGTGAGTGTAATATAATAATCACTTTATCATTGGTACGTCGAGTGGTGAGTGTAATATAATAATCACTTTATCATTGGTACGTCGAGTGGTGAGGGTAATAAATAATCACTTTATCATTGGTACGTAGAGTGGTGAGTGTAATATAATAATCACTTTATTGTACCGGTACGTAGAGAGGTGAGTGTAATATAATAATCACTTTATTGTACCGGTACGTAGAGTGGTGAGTGTAATATAATAATCACTTTATCATTGGTACGTAGAGTGGTGAGTGTAATATAATAATCACATTATCATTGGTACGTAGAGTGGTGAGGGTAATATAATAATCACTTTATCATTGGTACGTCGAGTGGTGAGTGTAATATAATAATCACTTTATCATTGGTACGTAGAGTGGTGAGTGTAATATAATAATCACTTTATCATTGGTACGTAGAGTGGTGAGGGTAATATAATAATCACTTTATTGTACCGGTACGTAGAGTGATGAGTGTAATATAATAATCACTTTATCATTGGTACGTAGAGTGGTGAGTGTAATATAATAATCACTTTATTGTACCGGTACGTAGAGTGGTGAGTGTAATATAATAATAACTTTATCATTGGTACGTAGAGTGGTGAGGGTAATATAATAATCACTTTATTGTACCGGTACGTAGAGTGGTGAGTGTAATATAATAATCACTTTATTGTACCGGTACGTCGAGTGGTGAGTGTAATATAATAATCACTTTATTGTACCGGTACGTAGAGTGGTGAGTGTAATATAATAATAACTTTATCATTGGTACGTAGAGTGGTGAGGGTAATATAATAATCACTTTATTGTACCGGTACGTAGAGTGGTGAGTGTAATATAATAATCACTTTATTGTACCGGTACGTCGAGTGGTGAGTGTAATATAATAATCACTTTATTGTACCGGTACGTAGAGTGGTGAGTGTAATATAATAATCACTTTATCATTGGTACGTCGAGTGGTGAGTGTAATATAATAATCACTTTATCATTGGTACGTCGAGTGGTGAGGGTAATATAATAATCACTTTATTGTACCGGTACGTAGAGTGGTGAGTGTAATATAATAATCACTTTATTGTACCGGTACGTCGAGTGGTGAGTGTAATATAATAATCACTTTATTGTACCGGTACGTAGAGTGGTGAGTGTAATATAATAATCACTTTATCATTGGTACGTAGAGTGGTGAGTGTAATATAATAATCACATTATCATTGGTACGTAGAGTGGTGAGGGTAATATAATAATCACTTTATCATTGGTACGTCGAGTGGTGAGTGTAATATAATAATCACTTTATCATTGGTACGTAGAGTGGTGAGTGTAATATAATAATCACTTTATTGTACCGGTACGTAGAGTGGTGAGTGTAATATAATAATCACTTTATCATTGGTACGTCGAGTGGTGAGTGTAATATAATAATCACTTTATCATTGGTACGTCGAGTGGTGAGGGTAATATAATAATCACTTTATCATTGGTACGTAGAGTGGTGAGGGTAATATAATAATCACTTTATCATTGGTACGTCGAGTGGTGAGGGTAATATAATAATCACTTTATCATTGGTACGTCGAGTGGTGAGGGTAATATAATAATCACTTTATCATTGGTACGTAGAGTGGTGAGTGTAATATAATAATCACTTTATTGTACCGGTACGTAGAGAGGTGAGTGTAATATAGTAATCACTTTATCATTGGTACGTAGAGTGGTGAGGGTAATATAATAATCACTTTATTGTACCGGTACGTAGAGTGGTGAGTGTAATATAATAATCACTTTATCATTGGTACGTAGAGTGGTGAGGGTAATATAATTATCACTTGATTGTACCGGTACGTAGAGAGGTGAGTGTAATATAATAATCACTTTATTGTACCGGTACGTAGAGTGGTGAGGGTAATATAATAATCACTTTATCATTGGTACGTCGAGTGGTGAGTGTAATATAATAATCACTTTATCATTGGTACGTCGAGTGGTGAGTGTAATATAATAATCACTTTATTGTATCGGTACGTAGAGTGGTGAGTGTAATATAATAATCACTTTATTGTACCGGTACGTAGAGTGGTGAGGGTAATATAATAATCACTTTATCATTGGTACGTCGAGTGGTGAGTGTAATATAATAATCACTTTATTGTATCGGTACGTAGAGAGGTGAGTGTAATATAATAATCACTTTATTGTACCGGTACGTAGAGTGGTGAGGGTAATATAATAATCACTTTATCATTGGTACGTCGAGTGGTGAGTGTAATATAATAATCACTTTATCATTGGTACGTCGAGTGGTGAGGGTAATATAATAATCACTTTATTGTACCGGTACGTAGAGTGGTGAGGGTAATATAATAATCACTTTATCATTGGTACGTAGAGTGGTGAGTGTAATATAATAATCACTTTATTGTACCGGTACGTAGAGTGGTGAGGGTAATATAATAATCACTTTATTGTACCGGTACGTAGAGAGGTGAGTGTAATATAATAATCACTTTATTGTACCGGTACGTAGAGTGGTGAGGGTAATATAATAATCACTTTATTGTACCGGTACGTAGAGAGGTGAGTGTAATATAATAATCACTTTATTGTACCGGTACGTAGAGTGGTGAGTGTAATATAATAATCAGTTTATTGTACCGGTACGTAGAGTGGTGAGTGTAATATAATAATCACTTTATTGTACCGGTACGTAGAGAGGTGAGTGTAATATAATAATCACTTTATTGTACCGGTACGTAGAGTGGTGAGGGTAATATAATAATCACTTTATTGTACCGGTACGTAGAGAGGTGAGTGTAATATAATAATCACTTTATTGTACCGGTACGTAGAGTGGTGAGGGTAATATAATAATCACTTTATTGTACCGGTACGTAGAGAGGTGAGTGTAATATAATAATCACAATTCAATATTCAATTCAATATAAATTTAATCCTTCTTGATGTATGAAATTCATTGTATTGCACGCACCCAAATACCATAAAATGTGGATATATATTGTAAATAGTTAAGAAAAAAGTTGGTTGGGTGTCAGGGAACGATGTAAGGACACGGAGGCTAGCTAATAGCAGGGCTAGTAGACGCTAGCCACCGGGGGGGGGGGGTGGGGGTGAGAGAGGAGGGGGTAGGGGGGGGGGGGGGGGGGGGGAGGGAGGTTACATCTGAATACTCATAATTTAGGGTAGTTTTTATTAGTTTCGAAATTTATTAATTATATTTTTGAACCGTGGGACTAATCTTGTAAATAGTTACTTTTGTATGTAATAAGTAAGGTAACGTCAGCGGGAAATCTGTAGGCGACGGATGTACAATGCGGATGGAATTAAGATTTTTGCAATTTGAAATAAAATTAAAATTGGGCAAAGACGCAGGCCAGTGATATGGTTTGTATGGGAGTGAAATTGGTTATAATTTAGAAATTAGATGAAGTTTGTAATTTTTTGAAAATGTAGGTTTGGATTTTTTGTTACGCATATCACAAGGGATGGTACTCCAAATAGATGGGCCTTGAAAACACATGGATTTTTGGGAAGAGGTTAGACGAAATAGCGGTAAACAAAAGTTTCCTAAAGATGAAAAGCGGGTGGCGTAATTGTGTATGGATGAAGTTTTAGTAAATAAAGAACCGAGATCAGAGGTGGGGCTTATAATGTGGTGGTGGATATCATGCATGAAAAGGCCGGCCTGGTGTTTATACAGTAAGTTTAAAGGTAGAATTCGTAGTGATTTGTATAGAGGCGCAGAGGACGATTGTGAGTGACTGAAAGTAATGCATCTGATAATTTTGTTTATTTTAACTCTAAGTGGATGAAGGGTGGTGGAATGAGTACTTCCCCAAAGTAGAATACCGTACTGTATGTAAGGGTGAATTAGGGTGAAATAAAGTTGACGTAGAATATTTAAAGGGAAGATATAGCGCAATTTGTAGAAAATTCCAGACATTTTAGATATTTTTTTAATTATGAAGTTTACATGAGGCTTCCAATTTAGTTTGCTATCCACCCAGATGCCAAGGATTTTGGAGTTTGTTGAAAATTTAATTTGATTATTTTTAATTTCGCAGCATGGAATCTGGGTGGATAAGTTTGTTATTGTATTAGAGAATATAGTGTATTCAGTTTTCTTTAGGTTTAGAGATAGTCGATTAGCGTTCAGCCAATCAGATAGTTTGTTTAGTTCAAAGTTTGTTTGATCGATGAGTTGATGGATTTCTGGGTTAGAATGGAGGAGGGTGGTGTCGTCAGCGAAAAGGGTGGATAATAGATTGGTAGCGTTAGGTAGGTCATTAATGTAGAGGAGAAAGAGAATAGGTGAGATTACCGAACCTTGAGGAACACCACAGAGGAGGGGTTCAATAGCAGATAGTTTGTTACTGATACATACTTGTTGAGTTCTGCCCGTTAGAAAACTGGATAAGAGTTGATTGGGGATTCCTCGAATGCCGTAACAGTCTAGTTTGCGTAGTAAGATCGGGTGGTCAATGGTGTCGAAGGCTTTTTTTAGGTCAATATATATCGCACATGTTGAATTTTTGTCATCGAGAGAACGGTGAATTTTTTCAATTATTGATAGAAGAGCGTGGGAGGTTGAGGTTCTAGGGCGGAAGCCATACTGGGAAGTTGTTAGAACTGAATACTTAGTTAAATACGATTGCAGTTGCGAGTTTATTATTTGTTCGAATATTTTTGTTAGTACTGGAAGAAGAGATATTGGCCTGTAATTATTGGAGTCTGTTGGGTCATTGCCTTTGTAAATAGGAATAATTTTAGCTGGTTTGAGTGCACTGGGGAAGAAGCCTTGGGTAATAGATCACTTTATTGTACCGGTACGTAGAGTGGTGAGGGTAATATAATAATCACTTTATTGTACCGGTACGTAGAGAGGTGAGTGTAATATAATAATCACTTTATTGTACCGGTACGTAGAGTGGTGAGTGTAATATAATAATCACTTTATCATTGGTACGTAGAGTGGTGAGGGTAATATAATAATCACTTTATTGTACCGGTACGTAGAGTGATGAGTGTAATATAATAATCACTTTATCATTGGTACGTAGAGTGGTGAGTGTACTATAATAATCACTTTATTGTACCGGTACGTAGAGTGGTGAGTGTAATATAATAATAACTTTATCATTGGTACGTAGAGTGGTGAGGGTAATATAATAATCACTTTATCATTGGTACGTCGAGTGGTGAGTGTAATATAATAATCACTTTATCATTGGTACGTAGAGTGGTAAGGGTAATATAATAATCACTTTATCATTGGTACGTAGAGTGGTGAGTGTAATATAATAATCACTTTATCATTGGTACGTAGAGAGGTGAGTGTAATATAATAATCACTTTATCATTGGTACGTAGAGTGGTGAGTGTAATATAATAATCACTTTATTGTACCGGTACGTAGAGTGATGAGTGTAATATAATAATCACTTTATCATTGGTACGTAGAGTGGTGAGTGTAATATAATAATCACTTTATTGTACCGGTACGTAGAGTGGTGAGTGTAATATAATAATAACTTTATCATTGGTACGTAGAGAGGTGAGTGTAATATAATAATCACTTTATCATTGGTACGTAGAGTGGTGAGTGTAATATAATAATCACTTTATTGTACCGGTACGTAGAGTGGTGAGTGTAATATAATAATAACTTTATCATTGGTACGTAGAGAGGTGAGTGTAATATAATAATCACTTTATCATTGGTACGTAGAGTGGTGAGTGTAATATAATAATCACTTTATTGTACCGGTACGTAGAGTGATGAGTGTAATATAATAATCACTTTATCATTGGTACGTAGAGTGGTGAGTGTAATATAATAATCACTTTATTGTACCGGTACGTAGAGTGGTGAGTGTAATATAATAATCACTTTATCATTGGTACGTAGAGAGGTGAGTGTAATATAATAATCACTTTATCATTGGTACGTAGAGTGGTGAGTGTAATATAATAATCACTTTATCATTGGTACGTAGAGTGGTGAGTGTAATATAATAATCACTTTATCATTGGTACGTAGAGTGGTGAGGGTAATATAATAATCACTTTATTGTACCGGTACGTAGAGTGGTGAGGGTAATATAATAATCACTTTATCATTGGTACGTAGAGTGGTGAGTGTAATATAATAATCACTTTATCATTGGTACGTAGAGTGGTGAGGGTAATATAATAATCACTTTATTGTACCGGTACGTAGAGTGATGAGTGTAATATAATAATCACTTTATCATTGGTACGTAGAGTGGTGAGGGTAATATAATAATCACTTTATCATTGGTACGTAGAGTGGTGAGTGTAATATAATAATCACTTTATTGTACCGGTACGTAGAGTGGTGAGTGTAATATAATAATAACTTTATCATTGGTACGTAGAGTGGTGAGGGTAATATAATAATCACTTTATCATTGGTACGTAGAGTGGTGAGGGTAATATAATAATCAGTTTATCATTGGTACGTAGAGTGGTGAGTGTAATATAATAATCACTTTATCATTGGTACGTAGAGAGGTGAGTGTAATATAATAATCACTTTATCATTGGTACGTAGAGTGGTGAGTGTAATATAATAATCACTTTATCATTGGTACGTAGAGAGGTGAGTGTAATATAATAATCACTTTATCATTGGTACGTAGAGTGGTGAGTGTAATATAATAATCACTTTATCATTGGTACGTAGAGTGGTGAGTGTAATATAATAATCACTTTATTGTACCGGTACGTAGAGTGATGAGTGTAATATAATAATCACTTTATCATTGGTACGTAGAGTGGTGAGGGTAATATAATAATAACTTTATCATTGGTACGTAGAGAGGTGAGTGTAATATAATAATCACTTTATCATTGGTACGTAGAGTGGTGAGTGTAATATAATAATCACTTTATTGTACCGGTACGTAGAGTGATGAGTGTAATATAATAATCACTTTATCATTGGTACGTAGAGTGGTGAGGGTAATATAATAATAACTTTATCATTGGTACGTAGAGTGGTGAGTGTAATATAATAATCACTTTATCATTGGTACGTAGAGAGGTGAGTGTAATATAATAATCACTTTATCATTGGTACGTAGAGTGGTGAGTGTAATATAATAATCACTTTATTGTACCGGTACGTAGAGTGATGAGTGTAATATAATAATCACTTTATCATTGGTACGTAGAGTGGTGAGGGTAATATAATAATAACTTTATCATTGGTACGTAGAGTGGTGAGTGTAATATAATAATCACTTTATTGTACCGGTACGTAGAGTGGTGAGTGTAATATAATAATAACTTTATCATTGGTACGTAGAGTGGTGAGGGTAATATAATAATCACTTTATCATTGGTACGTAGAGTGGTGAGGGTAATATAATAATCAGTTTATCATTGGTACGTAGAGTGGTGAGTGTAATATAATAATCACTTTATCATTGGTACGTAGAGTGGTGAGGGTAATATAATAATCACTTTATCATTGGTACGTAGAGTGGTGAGTGTAATATAATAATCACTTTATTGTACCGGTACGTAGAGTGGTGAGTGTAATATAATAATAACTTTATCATTGGTACGTAGAGTGGTGAGGGTAATATAATAATCACTTTATCATTGGTACGTAGAGTGGTGAGTGTAATATAATAATCACTTTATCATTGGTACGTAGAGTGGTAAGGGTAATATAATAATCACTTTATCATTGGTACGTAGAGTGGTGAGTGTAATATAATAATCACTTTATTGTACCGGTACGTAGAGTGGTGAGTGTAATATAATAATCACTTTATCATTGGTACGTAGAGAGGTGAGTGTAATATAATAATCACTTTATCATTGGTACGTAGAGTGGTGAGTGTAATATAATAATCACTTTATTGTACCGGCCCGTAGAGAATATTATTATTATATTTCCCCATCAGGTTTTTGGTCTATTGGGATTAAACGGAGCCGGTAAAACTACGTTATTTAAAATGCTTACTGGTGACGTCACTCCTAATTATGGGGCAGCCGAAATTAAAGGTTAGTTTAGTATTGTTAGGAGTAATATAGGCCACCTAGTATAATTTTCTTTTGTGGTCCAACACTAAGATTCTGCGTGAGCTGATGGTGTCCTGATGATCTATCTATATATGTTTACTGGAATTTGGTAGAAACCTCTCACTGCGACGTTTCTTGTAGAGCCAATCTATATGGACTGCTTCTGTGTAAACCACACACACGCCCTGTAGTTTGGTAAACCTGGGTGTGGCACCTGCCCCGATAACAAATGTTTATTTAAACGAAAACTATACGATACTTAAGTAAAGGGTCTGCGACGCCGTTAAGGGGGGGGGGGGGTGGTTGGGGGTAGCGCATTTTCTGACCAAGAAGTCGAATTTTTGAAACATATCCTATCTGATGCAGAATTTCATGCTGAGTCTTCTTAATCTTCTTAAATTTCTTGCTTAGTTTTCGAGATATCTGGGATAGAAGATACTGGCTCCGATATATCACAATATTGGTAAAGGAGATGAAGTTTGGGGTTTGCATTCAATTTCTGCATATTTCTGTGCTCAGTGGTGCTAATTGGATGTCTCCACGAGAAAGGGCACAAAATTTTAATTAGGAAGGTATTTTTTATGATTATTGGACCTAATGATCAGTTAATAAGACAACTTCAAGTCTCCAGAATGAAGACGGGACTTGAATAAGCGACTCTGTGGTCTTTGCGGGATTACACGGAATAGACTTATCAGTCATTGGAGACCTACAAAATATATAATCTCCAGTTCTAGTGGTCGTACGAAGTTGTTTTAGGCTCATTCAAAAGCTCTTTTCCCAGAGAACAAAGTTTTGAAGTATGTTTTAAAAATTCAACTTTTTGGTCAGAAAATGCGCTACCCCCCCCCCCCCCCCCCGCATTTAAATATATGTTGTCATTTTATTTATATTTTGGCACTTTTTCGGTATTGGGGCCCCATTATGGTGTTACTGATCGTACTAGTAGCTACAACAAGCTCACGAACGTTCAATCGTGCATTTGGAAACATTATAACTAGCTAATGCATTATAAAATGTTCTAGAATGTGTTGTTTCCATAGAAACTAGGATGGGCCCCATTTTTTGGGTAAGTGTAATTCAGTTTTACTGCATATTACCAGTTAGCTAACAATTATTTATTGTTTGAAATATACTTGCTGTTATATTTTCTGCTATATAATTATAACACATACATAACATATTAAGTAAATTAAAACCACAAACTAAAGGGATTAAAATACGGTAGGTACCTATCTGATATCCAAGTTCATGGAGAAACTGGGTATACCTTGCGGAGATGCATGGGAAAGTTTTGGAAGGGATCTTTCCCGAACTCACACCTCCACATAAATTCGATTAAATATGATTCTATTAACGTTCTCGCTGTGCCACACTCTTTCTTGTTTCGTAGTTTGGACCGTAACGATCATGAAGCACATTCCATGCTGCTTCATAACCTCCTGGTATTCCCATAAAAAATTTGACTAATTGAAGAGGCTCGGGTCCCAAATACGTTGTTAAAGCCATCATTTTCTCCATTTCTGATAGCCGTTTTGATTCGATATAAGATATAAATGAAGAAACAAAATTTATATATAAACCGGTTTCCCCATTAAACTTTTGTGGTTCCATTTTTGGTAATGACATCATTGTATTTAGTCGCTCAATATCAGAAATATTTAATGCATTACACATTTGAAAGGCTGATATAAGTTTAGAATTTTGATTACTAGCTGTTCCAGAATGGTTTGGTGTTCTATTAATAAATCCGTCCGACACACTTTGACTTGCTGTCTGAGGAATAAATGGCGGATTTACTAAACCATCCATTCTGTGAACAGAACTGTTCCTATACTACTACTACTAGGTCGAGCGAACTCGGACAGTGGAAATGAGATCCTTCCAGGCTTCCCGATCCTCCAACTTCTACTAGGTCGAGCGAACTCGGACAGTGGAAAGGAGATCCTTCCAGGCTTCCCGATTCTACTACTACTACTAGGTCGAGCATACTCGGACAGTGGAAATGAGATCCTTCCAGGCTTCCCGATTCTCCATAGTTGTCGCAATTTCGTTTCTCCCAAGTTCAGTATCCCTTTCAAGTTGATCTATATATGTTATGGCCGGTCGTCCACGACTACGCTTTCCATGAGTTGGTTGCCAGAGAAGTAGATCTGGTATGACCTCGTCTTTACTTCGCCAGCAGTGCCCACTGAATCTTAATCTGCGTTCACGGAGGGTGGTTGATACAGGTGGTATTGTACCATAAAGCCCGGCGTTTGTCATGTGTTGTCTCCAGCTGATATTTAGGGCTGCCCTTAGTAGTCTTGTGTAGCAACCATCAATTCGTTGTTCAAGTGATTTAGTCAGTGTCCAGGTCTCACCCCCATATAAAAATACACTTTCCACTGTGGCTCGAAAGAACTTAGTCTTCAGGTGCCTGGAGGGATCTGATTTCCAATGGTATCCATTTTTGATAGAGCTACCCAAGCCTTTGCTTTCCTAACTTCTATGTCCTTTTTGCTACTCTCTATCCATGATCCAAGGTACTGGAAGTAGTCGACCTTCCTTAGTTGATTATTATCAATGGTTGTCAAGTTTGGGGCCGTCCAAGTATGACGTCAGCACTTTAGGGGGGGAGGGGTGTTGGGAAAATCTGATGACGTGCTGATGAGGGGATGTTCATTTATAGGTGCTAGAAGAGATATAGCAGAAGAGTAAATAGCTTGCCTATTTTAATTGTTCGAAGCCCCCGAAGGCCCGTAGCACGACCTTCTGTTTCAGTTACCAGTCACCATGTTTCAGTGATTAGGACGCGAACATTTTTTTAATCTGATTTAGGGGAGGGAGGGGGGTCAACGCCTATCTGATGACATCTGATTTAGGGGAGGGAGGGGGTCAACATTTTGGGGAAAAGTGCAGACGTCATACTTGGACGGCCCCTTTCCATCAACATTAAAGGTCATGAAATCGGTCTTGGTAGCATTTATATGCAATCCAACTTCCTTCCAATCCTCGTTCCTATACAAATCATGATAGTACATACTGTTATTCTGCAGCAATCTATCTACGCCTCCAGCATTATTTTCAGACACTGCATGGGTAGGACCTCTGTTAATACCATATTGACCCTGCACTAGAGGATTATTGCAGAGACGAGCCGCATCAGTACTAATTTGTGTCTGTGTTGTATTATAACCATAACCCACATTATAGGTTTGATTATAGACATTATTGTGATGTTGTAGCTCTTTCACCATTTGGATGCAATGACTGCTCTAAATTATCGCAATAATTTTTATTGTCCGTTTAAATCCTTTTTTTGTCCTTTTTTTTGATTTTTTATGTCCTCCAAAAGTCTAATGTTAGGTTCCATGCTACCGGTTTCTCTACTGCTGTTCTCTCAGGCTATCAGTACCGGTATTAGTATATATAGCACTATTTTGCTGTATTGTATGTACAGATGTAGGTATAAAGCAGGTATTTCTGTATTTTAGTACCGGTACCGGCACCGGTACTGCTATAGGCCTACTGTGTAGCCTACCATTTAAATACGGTAATAATAGGCCTACCGGTTGTGCTAATAAATTTTAAATAATTGATAGGCCAAACTGGATTGCAGGATTTTTAAAATGTGGATATACCTTTCACATAATTTAGGCCTATTACTGTATTAGTTTTATCGTCTCTGTAACCTGCTCCTTTCCCTCAATTAGTTAAATGATCGTTTATTGTTTTGGTTAGAAAATCCCGCCTTTGTAACCTGCCCCTTTCCCTCAATTAGTTAAATGATCGTTTATTGTTTTGGTTAGAAAATCCCGCCTCTGTAACCTGCTCCTTTCCCTGAATTGGTAAAGTGACCGTTTATTGTTTTGGTTAGAAAGGCCCGCCTCTGTAACCTGCCCCTTTCCCTCAATTAGTTAAATGATCGTTTATTGTTTTGGTTAGAAAATCCCGCCTCTGTAACCTGCTCCTTTCCCTCAATTAGTTAAGTGATCGTTTATTGTTTTGGTTAGAAAATTCCGCCTCTGTAACCTGTCCCTTTCCCTCAATTAGTTAAATGATCGTTTATTGTTTTGGTTAGAAAATCCCGCCTCTTTAACCTGCTCCTTTCCCTCGATTAGTTAAGTGATCGTTTATTGTTTTGGTTAGAAAATCCCGTCTCTGTAACCTGCTCCTTTCCCTCAATTAGTTAAGTGATCGTTTATTGTTTTGGTTAGAAAATCCCGTCTCTGTAACCTGCTCCTTTCCCTGATTTGGTAAAGTGACTGTTTATTGTTTTGGTTAGAAAACTCGGCCTTAACCTGCTCCTTTCCATCAATTGGTAATTGTTTTTGGCTATAAAATGAATGTTTTGCTACGTCATGTGGTAATCGATTATCGACAACAACCACAAACTATTAAATATAGAGTCTTTTTACCACAGGCGCATATGGAAATCTATCTCACAGTCTATAAATCATGGAATCATGGAATGTTTTGGCACAGGCATAGTGAAATCAACTGTCTGACAGTCCAGAAATCAGCAGTCTGACAGTTTGAAGAAATACATACATAAAAAGTCATTAAAAGGACAATAAAAGTCATTAAATGGACAACAAAAGTCATTATGCATAATTCGTAAAAAAAATGACAAAAAAAGTCAAATAAAAGGACATAAAAAATCACTGCCCTAAATTATTACTTGAATTTATTGGCAGTACTCCCTTATCTGAATGAGGAGTACTGTGTAATGCGTTAAATATTGAATTTGAGTTTCTAGGACTGTATAAAGGTGCCTCAGAACATTTAACACTCATTATACTGCTGCGTAATGGTTCATTTTTTAGGTGATCTAATAAAGACCTAGGTACAGGTAGATCATTATATCCAGATCCATGATTCAAATTCACATTAATATCTGAATAATATAGGCCTACTGGTATCAGTGTAATGATTTGTATATAAAGAATGAGTTACAGATGGTATTGGTCTAAAGGAATTAACAGCACTAGAGACCTGAACATGAGGAAAGTAATTATTATCTCCAGTATAATTGGAAGTAGTGGTACTAGTATATATGTATTAGTATGGCGTATCTGCGAATGAGGAATATACTCTTCTGCATTAGGGCTTAAAATAGGACTATTGCGATTTGATTGCCTAACCATATTCACATCATTAGTAAAACAAACAACCAACAAAACAACCTTCCAGATTTGTGATCTTCTGGTTACTATAGATCGATTAACCAAATCAACCACAAAGTACCCAAATAATCAATACCGTCAATGGTCGGTTTCAACAAGTCCTTTCGGCTTTCCAAAGCAAGCAAACAATCATGACTGTGGAGTTTATGTTTGTTTGTATGCCATCGCAATCGCACAGTCTTCAGAGGTTGTATCTTTCCATAATGACAGCAATAAGTGCAGGCAATGGTTATACGATTGTCTGCAATCAGTAAAGTTCTACATGCCAAATGACTCACACACCCAGCAAAGTACAACCTGCCTGAAAACTCCTCTGCATGGTGAACAGCTAGTAAATCTTCTAAAAAAACAATCAGACCCTGATACATTTGTCTCCACACTGCGTACATCCCTTCTATTACAAAACCCCAAAGATGACCTTGTAAATTTTCTAAAAGAACTTGGCTTTAAGTTTCTAAGTAAAATACAGAAGGACCTTTTCAATTATATAAATCGTACAATAATGGGTGAAAAAATGGGGTTAAAGTGCTCATGCATAAACAGAAAATCCCTAGATGAATTGGCATTGGATGTTGCAGAGTTTGCGATAGTTTTGGAAGAAAGGGCATTAACATCTTCCTTCAAGAAGAGAATAAATGCGAGCAGCGCTGATGCTGGAACTCATAAACCTCGTAACTACACTGCAAGTAGAAATAAAGTCCTTAAATACCCAATGTCAATCATATAATGTGCGGATCAAAAGTTTAGAAAGTACAATATCTAAGCTACAAAATGGTCTCCACTTTCAGACAGCCTGTCCCAACAACCTAAGGGAAAACCTCAACAATAGCTGCAATAGGAAAAAGGGTAAAAAGAAAAAGAAAAAAAATGCCCACAAAACTGGACATGGCAGGAATGATCAAAATGTCAATGCGAGTACAACGTCAGAATATAGTTTTGCTGACCCTGCATCAGACACTGGCACCCCTAATTCTGATACTGAACTAAATACTCCTCTAAATCAACAACCATCATCATTATCAATAGACAGAGATAATGAACAAACAATATCTTTTCCTCAGCCTAGTTCCCTTCAAGATGTTTTACAAAGTGAGAATGCGTGGACCAGCACCAACACAAAGACTTCTGTGAAATGTGGTAAAAACACCAACGACTTCCTGCCATCAGTAGTAACATCCAACATCTATGACAACTTGGATGATGTTAAAGCTGTTGGGAATATGTTGAAGAGGCAAAATGATCTCCTAAATGATATTCTTACGTCACAAAAGGTAAATGCCCCAAAACCACAAGGAAATAGCAACAATAAAGAATCCGATTATAATAGGAACCAACCTGTCATTCCTAAACATAAACTTGCAACCATCTTTGTTTCTGGTCTACAACCAAATAGCTCCTCAGTATCTGTCTCACAATATTGCTTTAAACAATCAGGTTATAGGCCAGTCAATGTCTGGGTGACTGGAAACAAAGGGCATACTAAAAGAGCTAAAATCACTATTGAAACAGAATATACAAATATATTCTTGAGACAAGATTTCTGGCCTAAAGGATGCTATGTAAATGCAAATATAACAAATGACCATGCCCCACAGACCAGTTATCTAAGATATAACTATAATGAAAATGATCCCAACCACCCTTATATTTACCAAAAAATTATGCTGGAAGCGAATAATGAAACAAATCATGAGACCAAAACCTATAACAAAACTTCAAATCAACAATACCAAGTTCCCAAAGCAGCAACTAGTGTTCGAATAAAAGATCCAAGAAACACAAACTACTACCTAAATCAAAGTAGATCATATGATCCCTATATGATCCAGAGAATCATGGTGGAAGCAAATAATGATTACTCTCATCAAACAGAAACTAAGCCAAATAACTGGGTTCCACGAACTACAAGTAACAAAACAATCAATACCACGTCTAACCTACAGAGAAATCTGCTGCCTTATACCTATCAGAATTTTCCTCTTTCAACTTCTCCACCATATAACAGCCATGGATATCAAAATTATCCATATTGTCAGACAAAAAGAGACTCTCCCTACCCGATACACCCACAGAGGAGATATCACTTTTAAAGCAGTTAAAACCGAGAGCAGTAACATCCCCAGAAATCAACCTTACAAGTTAAAAATGCTTACATTTAACTGTGAAGGTTTCACAAGAAATTCAAAATACCTGGGAGAAATTTTACAGAATCAGGAACCATCAATCATGTGCATCCAGGAACACTGGCTTGGGCCATTGCAATCAGATGTGCTTTTTACACGGAGAAAATTACACAGCAATTTTTCATGTCCGACATATACAGTGTCTAGTGAAATGCTGAAGCCTAAACCTAGAGTTCGCGGCGAAGGTGGTACAGCGATATATGTAAGAAATGACATAATACCGCATTGCAAAAGTTTTAAAACCGGTTCTGACCGAATTTCTGGCATTGTCATCAGATCTTTGTTTACTGAAGACATAGCAATTTTAAATGTATACTTGCCATCAAACTGTGGAAGAGAGGATGATGAATCTAATTATCTTAAAGAAGTTGGGAAACTAGGACTGATCATTGATGAATGTTTAAACCAAAATCTAACCCCAATTGTTATGGGGGATATAAATGGTGTCATAAAGGGAGATCAGCAGTTACAGCCCAGAGGAGCTGTCAAATCATCGAAGTTTGGAGACATTTTCCTTGAGAAAATTATATCAGAATACAACTTCATCGCTGCGGACATGACTCAAAAAACGAATGGAAACAGATTTACTTATCTCATGCAGTGCAAAGATGGAGACAAAAAAAGCCACATCGATCATACCTTCATACCTACATCATGGTACAACTATCTCACAGGTGGAGTAATTTTCAACTGTACCAAAAACAATGTTTCAAGACACCTACCCGTGCTCTCAGAGATCACATTAAATACTCATCCAAATAAACACCATGCAATGGTGAGAAAGACAAAAAACAAAAATATTCGCTTTCATTTTAATAGAGCATCCAAACAGCAATTAGAATCCTACCGTGCTGAAATAGAACAGAATCTTCTTTATTATACAAGCCAAGACATCAATAGTAAGGCAGAACTCGTGGTAAAAACTATTGGAAATGCCTGCAGATCAAATATTCCCTCCTCTTTCGTCAAATATAGAACATATAACCAATCAGATAAAAATCCATCGTTTGAGTATAAAAGTCATGTGAAGTCGCTTGTGGCATCAAACCGCACCAATCCTAGCGCTTTCTGGAGGAAAATTAAGCCCAAAAGAGTTACAAATACAGTTTCTGATATCCACCTTAGCAAAATATTTAGTACCATCAAAACCAGCCTATCTTTACCCGAAAACGAAAAGTATTCTGCAGCTCAGCAAACTGGTCAATGCAACCCAACCAAACAATCTGGCCAATGCAACCCAACCAAACAACATACAGTAAATCCCTCTGAAATCTACAATCTAATTAGTAAACTAAACACTGGTAAAACTAGTGATCTTTATGGGATAAATGCTGAATGTCTCATATATGGGCGGACGGAGACTCTATGCTCCTTCATTGCAGAACTTTTTGCAGAAATTTCTAACAGTGGTGTATGCCCAAAGATTTTCTCTCTTGGGACCATTGCACCCGTGCCCAAACTCCATAAGACAGAATGTATTATTCCACAAGAACAATCCTTCAGGAACATAAGTGTTACACTTACATTAGGAAAGCTCTGGGAACTATCCATCTTGAAAGAAATAACATCTATATCTCCAAATCACCTGCAACTAGGATACAAACCACACATAGGATCAGACATAGCCCATCAAGCCGTTTCCAGTCTCATCAACAAATTTACTAAGAAGGGATCTCCTATGTACCTACTCAGTTTGGATCTTAGCTGTGCCTTTGATATGATATCTCATAGCAAACTCTTTCATAAACTAAGACAAACCAATATAGACGGAAACATAATCAACGCTTTAGAATCGTACTACAACCAATCTTCTGCATATGTTTCTTGTGGGGGATACACTATAGGTGAACCAATTGCAATTCAACAGGGAGTGAGACAGGGTGGTATCTTGTCACCTTTCCTGTTCAATTTCTATCTGACAGACCTATTCGAACAGCTCGAAAAGTCAAACCTTGGTATCCACATTAAAGATATTTCTTTCTGCGCCATAAACTACGCTGATGACATTATAATCCTGGCGAACATGAAGTCACACCTCACTAGTTTACTGGAAATTTGTTCACAGTATCTCAGAGATCACAACCTCAAATTAAATGAGTCAAAGTGTCACTTCCTGTCCATTAACACCAAAGGCACTACGAACACCAATGACATGCTTACCCTCAAGGATAAAACACTGCAATCAAAAAAAAGTTGCAAATATATGGGCATTCCCCTCCCAGCTGATGGCAAAACAATATCAAAGTTTGTAATTGGAAAAATTTGGGGCAATGTAGGTCTGATCTCGCACCGAGGTCTAACAATCAATGAAGTCCCACTGGATGTAACTAAACTAGTTTGGAACACAATTTGCCTATCGAGCATTCTATATGGCTCTGCTGCTCTACCATCAGGAAAAATTGACAAAACAGCTAAGGAGTTGCGTAAAGCGATGCGTCATATTATCGGAATGAACAACAGAATTTCAAACAAAGTGATATATCAGCTATTTGGAATGGACGTGGAATTACAGCTTAGATTGAATCAATTTCAATTAATATACAGATTATTTAATACAAAGAATCCCAAACTAGCCTTTCTCTTTGGTAGTACATTGTGTGACCATTGTGTGGGATCCTCAGTAGACATATTTGCATCATATAATTTCACAGCATGGAGATATAATAATCCGAATTTGTTATCCATTGCTGTCCACCCATATTCAACCAAACATTGTAGTCAAACCGCAAAAATGGCCCAGACGGCGGATATCAGCCCCAAGGATCAATTCACCACTTGGTACTCGCAATCACTCTTGAACAATACAAACTACGCTATATCCACTAGATTAATGATATTAAAGGAATTTCTAAATCCCCACACGTAGCATTTTTCACATCTTTTGTACCAGTGCTATGTCGCTTGATTAATAACAATTAATTCACGAAATTTATTTTAATTTGATTTGAATTTTTGAAATGTATATCACATAATAATATCTTAATGCCTAAAGAATAGTGAATGGTTTATTTCGAGTACTAACATTGGCTTGAAATGCATACCGCAGCATTTTTCACATCTATTTACTGGTGTACGTGTAAAATCGATTTTTAATATATCTGCGGCAAATAAGCTATTGGTGCAGTGCCAACGTAGCATATTTCACATCTATATACCGTTGTCGAATTCTGTATATCTATATACTGGTGTCGGTGCCCGTGCCCGTGTAAAATCGATTTTTTGTATATCTGCGGCAAATAAGCTATTGGTGCAGTCCCAACGTAGCATATTTCACATCTATATACCGGTATCGAATTCTGTATATCTATACACTGGTTGTCAACGTAGCATATTTCACAACTATATACCGGTATCGTTTTTGTTTTGTATATCGGCGGCGAAGAAGTTTTGGTACAGTGCCAGTGCTACGTCGCTTGTTAATAGCAATTCACGAAATTTATTATTCTTCTTTATTTGAATTTTGAATCATGATTCTATATGTATATCACATAATATGTCATATTGAATGGCTTATTTAGTGTACTATCTATCATTGGCTTGAAATCCACATATTGTCTACTTGTGGCAACCGAATAGAAATAGTATTATTTTATGTGCCCTTACTCTGTTATTTTAAGCGTTATGTGCGTCGATTTTTATGATTTTATTTATGGCAATATTATAGCGCCGGGGACATCCCGGATTTTAATATAATATATATAGTATTTAAACCTAACTCTGGTGCAGGTTCCTCAAAAATGTCACTAATACCGGTACAAATAGGTAAATTAAAATTGAAATTTCTTGGCCTACAAACATTGACATCCCATAATGGATCAGGCCTAACGTTATCTATAAAGGTGGAAGTATTTTCATTTATACCCCTTTCAAGTCTGGCTTCCGGTATATCACCTTCACCTAGTCCAAGGGCAGTGTCAGTGTGTGAGTGTGGGGCGAGACACGAATGGCGAGCCATCAGCGAACTGATATAATTATACTATGGCCATTTTTCAAAAGTCTGTGTGTGTGTGTGTCGGAAGCCATAAATGTCGGAAGCCATAATCTAAATTAATATCTTCAGCTAAATTGTATGGTTGAGTCATTTTGAACGGTCTCTCCATGGAAATTAATTATTTAGCACCATACGATTAAAGTTATTTTGCACAGAAATTAGATATCTGGAATCCATGTACCCCATTCCATTATAGTTTTTTTATTTTTTCAAGTGATTAGCGTTAATAAAGGTATTTTTCATTGATTTAAACATAATTAACATTGTAAATTCATACGCTGATTCCATTCTCCCCCATCATAGAGCCTAAGGCATGGCAAGGGCAGCCGTATCCAATAATATTTCTTGAAGTTTTACATTACTGCAAGCTAAAGTCTTTGACCAAGCCAGTGCCTAGGCTAGTACACAAGGACATACAGTAGTAGTCCAGTAGAAGGAATAGTGCTACTTCAATACATCTCAACAGACATCAATTCATTTGCCTGTGCCTACCAACGCGTGCTACATACATAACATATATTCTTGATTTCCATCACCTCTCACCACAATTACTATTAGTAATTAAAAGTTTCAATTCGGTTTGTCTTTCCGTTATCTGGTTATTCAGTTATTGCATTATTAATAAATAAATGTTTTAAAATATATCTTACGAAATATGGTTAATAATTAAAACTTGTCGCTAACATTCTCGCTATGAGGGTGCTGATTACATTTCTGATGTCAGTTTTCACGTTTACATAAATCTAGTTTGTCTGTCTGTCGGTCATTCTGTTAGTCAGTCTGTCAAAACATAAAAAATAATTCAAATTAACTAACATTCTCGCTATGGGGGTTTTAAGGGGTGCTGATTTCATTTCTGATGTCAGTTTTCAGGTTTACATAAATCTAGTCTGTCTGTTTGTCGGTCTGTCGGTCTTTCTGTCAGTCAGCCAGTATGTCAAAACTTAAAAAAGAATACAAACTAACTAACATTCTCGTTATGGGGGTTTTAATGGGTGCTGATTTCATTTCAGATGTCAGTTGTCACGTTTAATAAATCTAGTCTGTCGGTCTTTCTGTCAGTCAGTCTGTCAAAACTTAAGAAAGTATACTAACTAACTAACATTAACGCTATGGGGGTTTTAAGGGTTGCTGATTTCATTTCTGATGTCAGTTTCAGTAGCATTATACCATATAAAATATACTAAGGTTCTAGAACATTCACTAATATAAAAAAGCACTCAAATTCACAAAAAAATAAAGGTTAAAAAACTCATTCGGGACCCTTTTGCTTAAGGAGTCAAAATTGTAGAAAAAATTCCCGAAGTTTGCGACGTTTGCGAATTTCGCGACGTTTGCGAAATTCGCGAAGAATCCGTCAGTTTCTGTGCCCTAATGGGTTCGTGCCAAAACAATCAAATCTTACACACTTAACACACACGAACTAATGTAATGTGGGTATTAGTATGCCTGAATAATTAAATAGAAATTCAATTAATGAACGCTATTTCAACATGAAATCTACGGAATCAATACACAACACACCCACACTACTGAATTTAAAAATTTATATAGATTGCAACTTATATTTGGCTACCTTTTAGGCCTAAATGGGTGACTAATTTAATTATTCACCCCTATATATTTGTAGCCTTTTTAATTTGTGCCTCTAATTGAATCAAACATTAAACTAAAATATATGTCACAATATTGATCTGTCTGGAGCTGGTCAATGAATCTCTCATAAATTTGTTAATTAGTCGCTGCTCAGTCATTGAACATTTGAACACGTGCTGCTCGAAGACCCCCGCAACGTGTTGTTGCTGTTGCAGGAATACATTATCTTTTCCTAGCAACCAAGATCCTACCTGACTGCCTGAACCTCTGTTAGAGCCGCGCTTTTCTTGTAACCAGGTGTCATCTTCTATTGCAATTTGACTATCCAAATCTGCCGGTTCCACCTCGTTTTTTGCCCGTTCTAACTTCAATTGACGGTCCAGGGCAGCCTGTTTTAATTCAAGTCCTGATACATTTTCAAGTTGCTTGTATTGTAACTCTTTGCGCCTTTTTTCAGAAATAGCCTTTTGCGCTTTTGGTATGATTGTTTCCCTGGATGTTGTGGTTAAGGAATCTTTGCGAGAAATGGATTTTCCTTCCGAACTGCCTTCATTTAATGGCAGGTCATCGGAATTAAAGCCTAAATTGGCCTGTTTAAATTGTTCTAAAGCCATTTCTATTTTGTTTAACTTTCCTTTTAAATCGCTATATACTATTTTAAATTCCGATTTAAATTTCTGGGATTGTTGAAAATCGCCCATTCTCTCAACTTCATCTATCACCTTAATATATAAACTGTGAATTGTTTCTATTATTGCCACTGCTTTTTTGTGTCTTTCTAAAATCAATGAAAATGCAACATTTCTTCCGTTGGAATCCTTCCAAAACAAGTTGTAATTTCGGGTGAAATGAGCCCTGTGTCCACCAATGGTGGCCCTAAAAGCTACACTATCAATCGTCTCTTTCATTGGTAATCCACAACTTTCACATGACATTGACTTGTGTAAGAGGCCATAATCCTTACAAAAGTCCATGGTGTTACTGATCGTACTAGTAGCTACAACAAGCTCACGAACGTTCAATCGTGCATTTGGAAACATTATAACTAGCTAATGCATTATAAAATGTTCTAGAATGTGTTGTTTCCATAAAAACTAGTGAGCGACACTTTTTAAAAAAATGGGGCTCCAATACCGAATATTTTTATATTAATTTGTGTTGTCATTGATATTTTCAGATGTTATAATTATCTTGTTATTATTTTTACTAAGAGTTTAAAATGTAACTTCATTATAAAATGTAGGTGAGCCAATCACAAGGTCTGTGTGGAATTCCGGTTACCGTATTGGCTACTGCCCTCAGTTTAACGCCCTGGATTCGCGACTCACTGGTAGAGAACATTTGCTGCTGTTCGCGAGATTGATGGGTGTCCGGAAAGAAAGCCATCTAGAGGTAAGTTGTGGAATACCATCGAGTTATTGGTACGCCATCTAGAGGTAAGTTGTGGAATACCATCCAGTTATTGGTACGCCATCTAGTGGTCTGTAAGTGGATTTTCTAGGCCATTATTACCCAATAAAGTTTTTAATATTTAATTTATTTTCCTTTAGCTAATAAAATGGTTTGTTTCCAACCTAAAGATGGAGTCGTACATCAATAAACGGGTGGCGACTTACAGCGGTGGGATGCGGCGTTGTCTGAACAGCGCGATGGCTCTTATTGGTTAGTATTATAGCGCCGCACAGCGGTAGGTTGAGGAATTACTAACGAGTAACAATTCTGATTGGTTATCTACAGTAGAGTCTCCCCATACTCGTATAAAAGAGCCCATCGCGGGTGTTTCTTACTCCAATCTAATAGGAAAAGTGGCCAATATATGCCAAAAGGTGAAACAATGGTGTATTTATATTTCTACTGAATGAAATTTCATGAAATAAAATGTTAAAGGTAGATATTATGAACCATATTTGCTCTACCCTAATTTATGTGTAGGTCAATAAATTTGACATACACCATAAAAAACTAGAGAAAACGTAAATTTTTTGACAAAGGGTGCAGTAAAATAAGGTGCGATAGCATTATTGCATTGGTTCCTCAGTAACCAGGGTTACAGCCAATAGCATTGCATTGGTACCTCAGTAACCAGGGTTACAGCCAATAGCATTGCATTGGTACCTCAGCAACCAGGGTTACAGCCAATAGCATTGCATTGGTACCTCAGTAACCTGGGTTACAGCCAATAGCATTGCATTGGTACCTCAGTAACCAGGGTTACAGCCAATAGCATTGCATTGGTACCTCATTAGTAAAACATTGGTAAAACAATAGCAGTTCCAAAATCGCCTTTAAATGCTTTCATTTGATGTATAATGTTCATATGCAGCAATTATAATGTGTGTTTGTCAGTGTCAG
>JAUCBJ010001217.1:0-39582 GCA_032718475.1 Nemertoderma westbladi
TATGATATAAAATAAATTAGGCACTGAAATAAAGTATCTAGCAACAATCAATAAAATATTAAAAGCAATATTTCATTACAGATTAAAAAATTATAAAAACTGATTTCTAAAAACATTGTAAAATTCTAAAAATTAAATTCTAAAAACAGAGTAAAATTATAAAACCGGTTCTAAAAACAGTGTATAAAATCCTAAAAACTGAGTTCGAGTAAAAACTAGCACTCACGCTTTCATAGACAGTCATACATTCCCCATAGACAATCACACATTCCCCATAGACAATCACACATCCCCCATATACAATCACACATTCTCCTCATAGACAATCACACATTCCCCATAGACAATCACACATCCCCCGTAGACAATCACACATCCCCCATAGACAATCACACATCCCCATAGACAATCACACATCCCCCATAGACAATCACACATCCCCATAGACAATCACACATCCCCATAGACAATCACACATTCCCCATAGACAATCACACATTCCCCATAGACAATCACACATCCCCCGTAGACAATCACACATTCCCCATAGACAATCACACATCCCCCATAGACAATTACACACTCCCCACAGACAATCACACATCCCCCATAGAGAATCACACATCCCCCATAGACAATCACACATCCCACATAGACAATCACACATTCCACATAGACAATCACACATTCCACATAGACAATCACACATTCCCCATAGACAATCACACATCCCCCATAGACAATCACACATTCCCATAGACAATCACACATCCCCCATAGACAATCACACATCCCCATAGACAATCACACATTCCCCATAGACAATCACACATTCCCCATAGACAATCACACATTCCCCATAGACAATCACACATCCCCCATAGACAATCACACATTCCCCATAGACAATCACACATCCCCCATATACAATCACACATCCCATAGACAATCACACATCCCCCATAGACAATCACACATCCCCCATAGACAATCACACATTCCCCATAGACAATCACACATCCCCCATATACAATCACACATCCCCATAGACAATCACACATCCCCCATAGACAATCACACATTCCCCATAGACAATCACACATCCCCCATATACAATCACACATCCCCATAGACAATCACACATCCCCAATAGACAATCACACATCCCCCATAGACAATCACACATTCCCATAGACAATCACACATCCCCCTTAGACAATCACACATCCCCCATAGACAATCACACATCCCCCATAGACAATCACACATTCCCCATAGACAATCACACATCCCCCATATACAATCACACATCCCCATAGACAATCACACATCCCCCATATACAATCACACATCCCCATAGACAATCACACATCCCCCATAGAGAATCACACATCCCCCATAGACAATCACACATCCCCCATATACAATCACACATCCCCATAGACAATCACACATCCCCCATATACAATCACACATCCCCATAGACAATCACACATCCCCATATACAATCACACATCCCCATAGACAATCACACATTCCCCATAGACAATCACACATCCCCCATAGACAATCACACATCCCCCATAGACAATCACACATTCCCCATAGACAATCACACATCCCCCATATACAATCACACATCCCCATAGACAATCACACATCCCCCATATACAATCACACATCCCCATAGACAATCACACATCCCCCATACACAATCACACATTCCCCATAGACAATCACACATCCCCCATATACAATCACACATCCCCCGTAGACAATCACACATTCCCCATAGACAATTACACATCCCCCCTAGACAATTACACATTCCCCACAGACAATCACACATCCCACATAGAGAATCACACATCCCCCATAGACAATCACACATCCCATATAGACAATCACACATTCCACATAGACAATCACACATTCCACATAGACAATCACACATTCCCCATAGACAATCACACATCCCCCATAGACAATCACACATTCCCATAGACAATCACACATCCCCCATAGACAATCACACATTCCCCATAGACAATCACACATCCCCCATATACAATCACACATCCCCATAGACAATCACACATCCCCCATAGACAATCACACATTCCCCATAGACAATCACACATCCCCCATATACAATCACACATCCCCATAGACAATCACACATCCCCAATAGACAATCACACATTCCCCATAGACAATCACACATTCCCCATAGACAATCACACATTCCCCATAGACAATCACACATCCCCCATAGACAATCACACATTCCCCATAGACAATCACACATCCCCCATATACAATCACACATCCCCATAGACAATCACACATCCCCCATAGACAATCACACATTCCCCATAGACAATCACACATTCCCCATAGACAATCACACATCCCCAATAGACAATCACACATTCCCCATAGACAATCACACATTCCCCATAGACAATCACACATTCCCCATAGACAATCACACATCCCCCATAGACAATCACACATTCCCCATAGACAATCACACATCCCCCATATACAATCACACATCCCCATAGACAATCACACATCCCCCATAGACAATCACACATTCCCCATAGACAATCACACATCCCCCATAGACAATTACACATTCCCCACAGACAATCACACATCCCCCATAGAGAATCACACATCCCCCATAGACAATCACACATCCCACATAGACAATCACACATTCCACATAGACAATCACACATTCCACATAGACAATCACACATTCCCCATAGACAATCACACATCCCCCATAGACAATCACACATTCCCATAGACAATCACACATCCCCCTTAGACAATCACACATCCCCCATAGACAATCACACATCCCCCATAGACAATCACACATTCCCCATAGACAATCACACATCCCCCATATACAATCACACATCCCCATAGACAATCACACATCCCCCATAGAGAATCACACATCCCCCATAGACAATCACACATCCCCCATATACAATCACACATCCCCATAGACAATCACACATCCCCCATATACAATCACACATCCCCATAGACAATCACACATCCCCCATAGACAATCACACATTCCCCATAGACAATCACACATTCCCCATAGACAATCACACATTCCCCATAGACAATCACACATTCCCCATAGACAATCACACATCCCCCATATACAATCACACATCCCCATAGACAATCACACATCCCCCATAGACAATCACACATCCCCCATATACAATCACACATCCCCCATAGACAATCACACATTCCCCATAGACAATCACACATCCCCCATATACAATCACACATCCCCATAGACAATCACACATTCCCCATAGACAATCACACATCCCCCATAGACAATCACACATCCCCCATAGACAATCACACATTCCCCATAGACAATCACACATCCCCCATATACAATCACACATCCCCATAGACAATCACACATCCCCATAGACAATCACACATCCCCCATAGACAATCACACATTCCCCATAGACAATCACACATCCCCCATATACAATCACACATCCCCATAGACAATCACACATCCCCATAGACAATCACACATCCCCCATAGACAATGACACATCCCCCATAGACAATCACACATTCCCCATAGACAATCACACATCCCCCATATACAATCACACATCCCCATAGACAATCACACATCCCCATAGACAATCACACATCCCCCGTAGACAATCACACATTCCCCATAGACAATCACACATCCCCCATAGACAATTACACATTCCCCACAGACAATCACACATCCCCCATAGAGAATCACACATCCCCCATAGACAATCACACATCCCACATAGACAATCACACATTCCACATAGACAATCACACATTCCACATAGACAATCACACATTCCCCATAGACAATCACACATCCCCCATAGACAATCACACATTCCCATAGACAATCACACATCCCCCATAGACAATCACACATCCCCCATAGACAATCACACATCCCCCATAGACAATCACACATTCCCCATAGACAATCACACATCCCCCATATACAATCACACATCCCCATAGACAATCACACATCCCCCATATACAAACACACATCCCCATAGACAATCACACATCCCCCATAGAGAATCACACATCCCCCATAGACAATCACACATCCCCCATATACAATTACACATCCCCATAGACAATCACACATCCCCCATATACAATCACACATCCCCATAGACAATCACACATCCCCCATATACAATCACACATCCCCATAGACAATCACACATCCCCCATATACAATCACACATCCCCATAGACAATCACACATGCCCCATATACAATCACACATCCCCCATATACAATCACACATCCCCCATATACAATCACACATCCCCATAGACAATCACACATGCCCCATAGACAATCACACATGCCCATAGACAATCACACATGCCCCATATACAATCACACATCCCCCATATACAATCACACATCCCCCATATACAATCACACATCCCCATAGACAATCACACATCCCCTATAGACAATCACACATCCCCCGTAGACAATCACACATGCCCCATAGACAATCACACATGCCCATAGACAATCACACATGCCCATAGACAATCACACATGCCCCATATACAATCACACATCCCCCATATACAATCACACATCCCCCATATACAATCACACATCCCCCATATACAATCACACATCCCCCATATACAATCACACATCCCCATAGACAATCACACATCCCCCATAGACAATCACACATCCCCCGTAGACAATCACACATCCCCCATAGACAATCACACATCCCCCATAGACAATCACACATGCCTCATAGACAATCACACATGCCCATAGACAATCACACATGCCCCATATACAATCACACATCCCCCATATACAATCACACATCCCCCATATACAATCACACATCCCCATAGACAATCACACATCCCCCGTAGACAATCACACATCCCCATAGACAATCACACATTCCCCATAGACAATCACACATTCCCCATAGACAATCACACATCCCCATAGACAATCACACATCCCCCATATACAATCACATATCCCCATAGACAATCACACATCCCCATAGACAATCACACATCCCCCATAGACAATCACACATCCCCCATAGACAATCACACATCCCCCATAGACAATCACACATCCCCATAGACAATCACACATCCCCCATAGACAATCACACATCCCCCATAGACAATCACACATGCCCCATATACAATCACACATCCCCCATATACAATCACACATCCCCCATATACAATCACACATCCCCATAGACAATCACACATCCCCCATAGACAATCACACATTCCCCATATACAATCACACATCCCCCATATACAATCACACATCCCCATAGACAATCACACATGCCCCATAGACAATCACACATGCCCCAGGTTGCCATCCAGGTTGGTTATTTCATTTCTGATAGTCAGATTTGAAGATTTTTCTGATAGTCAGGCCCAACTGTTATTATTGTAAATTACCCAAATGTATACCTAGATAAGTATTTTTGTTGTACAGTTGTCCGTACGGCAGTACAAAGTACTTGCTAGGCCTTTACCATTTTGTTATACCAGAATACCTAACTCTCTAAAAGTCTACAAAGTAAAGTAAAGTAGTATACAAAGTAGTATAGGTCGACAACCAAACTACATGCATACCTATTGTACATTTTTTTGTTTAAAGGCTCTATACAGAGTAATATAATTATAATAAATGTGATCTACAAACCCATACAGTTAAATACAACTCCATGACCCTTATGCCTGCGTCATACATACAGTAGTGAGGCATGCATTTGCATATGTGCACAAGTTTTTTAATCCATTCCATGTGAAATGTTATCGATCAAATTTGAAATGATGTTCATTATGTTACAAGAGAAAGTGATATAAGTACCTATTAAATAAATAAAACCTAAAGATTATGTATTATGATTAACCATGATATCACTTCACCCCCACCCCGGGGGAATTACGTGAATTGTGTTAGTTTGTTAATTGATTTACTTATCACCAAAGATATAATCTAAATCCGTTGTACAATGATTTATTGCGTACTATTTGAATAAGCCTGTGTGACTAAATAAATCTACATTGACTTTGAGCCGTCACCACTCGTCAGGTAAACAAAGTCTATTCAATTGATATTAGAGAGATTATTGTTTTATACAATTTAATTAATATCAAAGATATTATGTATTTCAAGTAATTTCATAAATGATAAATTTACATATATAATTATTATTAAATTTGGCAACTAAAAAATATTGCTTTTAAATTTAATCATAATTAATAACTAACTGACTAAAGTAACATTTGTTTAAGGTATTGCAATTGAAATGATTAGGCCTAATGTAGACAGTAACTGCACTCGTTCTTGGGGACTTCGCGCAACACGAGACTCAGTTAACATGGAAAACTGAAATCCTTGAAGTGAAAACTTATTTGTATTTACAATACACCGCCATAGGACTGACAGAGGAACTGACTTAGTCTGTTATAGGAAGGGATCTAGGGGTCTTTACCTCGAATGATAAGTTTATTTTACCGAAAATAATTTATCTTTTATTGGCGCAATTGTAGGACTAATCCAATCACATGCGTACTTTTTAACCGGGTAGTGTACAAATTTATGAATCGCGTAATTTTTCTTGAAATTAATATCTCATATCTATCCAAACCACGTACGCGTTTCGACCTTACTGGGTCTCATCAGCGTGGTGTCGGATTCGAACCTGGGACCTCGAAGTGGAAGCCGAGACTACAACCACTAGGCCACAGGTTCTTGAGATATGGAGTATTAATTTCAAAGCCAGCTGCCATTTTATTAGCCCCTGTTTTTTTTATTATTGATAGTAACAATGTGTTGGCAAGCTGTATTTTTCGAGGTATTTGTTATTATACATTTATTATAGGAAGGGATCTAGTGATAAAAGATAATTTTCGGTAAAATAAACTTATCATTCGAGGTTAAGACCCCTAAATCCCTTCCTATAATAAATTAAACTACCGGTACCAACCCACTATATAACTTATTCTGCGTCCGAATTTGATTGTTCTATTTTGCAGTTACTATGACAATCGCTGAAAACAGATGTTTTTATACAAAAATTACTCATTTGGATATAGACTTCGCGATAAAATTTTACGAAACTGGGAATGTGTTATCTGGACCACTAGTTGAAACTTTTAGTGATACTCAAATTATTCCAGAAATATATAGTTACCTTGGTAACTGTATATTAATAAAGTCTATATCATTCCAGTCTATATTCATAACTCTATTTGTAGAAAAACCGCAATATATATAAACTTGGAGTTTCTTAACTCGACTATAAGGGCCATAGCCGAGCAGATTGAGGTAAATTAAAAAATCCTGATACCATGGCAACCAGGCTAAACAGACGTAAAAATTTATAAAATGATAATTTGAAGCACAAGTTGATAGTATTATGACTTGGGACCAACACCTACCCCCACTCTATCACTTATTCTGCATACGAATTACATTGTACTATTTTTCAGTTTCCAAGACAACCACTGCAAACTGATGTTTTGCTGAAAAGTACATCTTTAATTTTGGACATCAACTACTCAATGAAACTTCCTGTGTAAAACCGAGCAGTTCTAGAAAACTCCAGTTGCCATGGTGATGGGAGTTGAATTAAGACATATGACTTTTAACTAGAACCAATGAACCGATGAGTCAAAGTGTGTTTAATTTTCCTTAGCTTCGTGGTTGCATTTCCTTTAGGAAATGCCTTTCTAGTATCTTAACAATTAACATCTGTTAAAGGTCTTAATTGTCTTGTTTCCGTAAATGGTTACTAAATGAGTGCTGGTTCTCTGGTTCCTCTGGGGAATTGAGTTCTAGTGGGAACGCACTGAAAATTAGTCGTCAGACTTTCTGCATACTCCCTGGCCTAACGGCTGTTACTTTTTTTTACTTTTGTGTCATTAGCTAGATATTACAAGTTTAGTGATGCCATCTGGCGGCATGTTAGGTGATCTTGAAGATTAATTATTAGATCGGTTACAAGTCGGTTAGCTACGGAAGTCGATAACGGCCACCGCTCCTCTCACACACAGAACACCCCCATACACATCAGTTTTAATGTGCGTGGCAAGGTGAAGTACCGGTAAACAACTGCACACGAACGAGTAGTATTGCGAGAGCCAAGAGGCAACGCGTTAAGAAAATAATAGTTTATAATTTAAATATTTCCGGATATCGGAGATCACAAGAATGTGAATTAATTACACTAGGATAGTAAATTACGTGATGCATTATATTCCAATCACGCCAATAATGGATGGCGAAGCTTTAAAATATCCTCTGATTTCCATAAAATTATCACGAATTATTTTATATTCCCCCGAGGAGTATGAACTCTCTGATATTTTCTCTTCATGTTTAATTAAGCTACGTTTCTATGTGAGTAGGCTGTCCCTGTGAGTTATCACAGGATTAATTATGAGTGTAGGATTAACCTTAAGGCGCGTGCCTTAGGGCCAGCCGAAAATACGGGCCATTTTTTCTCAGCGAGTCATTCCTGTGAAAAAAAATATATTTATCTGAAAAGTGCAAGTAGCCAGTAAGTCACACACCATCAGAGCTTATCGTTCTTAGGGTGATCAGATCACTTTTTCAATGTAGAATCATGTCAATAACTATCTCTACCTTGCCTTAGCTATCGCCCGAAGGGTCAGAAAGTGTGCATGCTTGTGATATTGCGTCTGTATTCAGTCAGTTTGTGTAATGTCAAGCAGTACATCATTTATATATCGTATAGGGCGTATTGTCATCGTTATAATACTGTCATCAACTCAGGCTAAGGTCAATTGTAATGTAAAGGCTTAGTACGTTTTATCGAACTCCAGATCAAATCGATCTTGTTCCGAACTTGCTCAAGTTCGCGTGGCGACGCCCCACGAACGTATTTTTTATTAGGCTAACTGAGAATGTATTAGGTATAATTAATTAGTGTTCTTTATTTTTTATTTCTAATACAGTAAGACCTCTTCGCAGAATAAACTGGTCTTTGGGGCCGTTTCCAAGGTTGCGGATTGGGATAACATTTCACACATCCCACTAAGTATTACATTAGATGGGAGGCAGTTTACTTGGTTGATGCAAGTCATTCTTGGTTTGCAACTTCCAATCCCATCTGTTTAGAGTTTGCTTTCGTTTAAAGCCATCTTGGTGGCGTTCTCATATAAATATTAGAAATAAGTATTGACAGCGTTAATGGTATATGCACTTTTCATATGCACAATTTTCGATAATATATTTTGCATAATGAAAAACATAAACTTCACTGTGTAAAAGAAATTGTATATCGCAACCGCTTTAGTTACAGAGGTAAAACAGCATTGATCAGTAATGCATAAAGCAAGTATCACTTATAGTACTGGGAGTAGTGGAAAGGATAGAGATGTTCTGATGATAGATCCTGAGTTCCTAGGAGATATGGTCCTCCAGGATAATAAGGTGAGAATCAATACATAATCAAAATGGTTTGAAAAACCGAGACTGGGGGGAAACTTGACGACGCAATTCCCATCTCGACGAATTAATATCTCGTCAAAAATAAATTATAAATTTATGGAAAGGAGTAGGTTACAGTCGTACGTTATTATAACCAAAACAATAAACTAAAGTCCATAGAACATGTTACAGTTTTATTATAGGGAGTAATCGGCTGTTATTTGCGTCGATTTTCCCCTGGGGAGGGATGAATTTTGTTCGCGTCGAAAGTTTCCCCCCTATCTGGAAAAACCACTTTAACAACTAAACTCGATATTAATAAAATAAAAACAATGCCAGAGTATGGTTCAATTATTATACAATTTATTGTATATTCAATTTAATATAATTTTTTAACAATCACGAAATTAAGTCTAAGCAATAAAACGAGATATAAAATAAAATTCATATTTCTTGTTAATATTATAAAATAAGACATCAAAAATATATAGCTCTTCTCCTAGCAGCCCACTCCCATTCAATCCACCGCTTAATCTCCGTCTCCGTCCTCCAGCCCAAGCAGCCACCGTGACCGTTTCCCATCACTCACAGAGGCACAGACCTACCGCCCGCACTAAATACCAAAAACTACAGTACGTAATATTGATTTAAATTAATTTAATTTTAATACATTTTATGTATTCTCGTTATGATTGATTGATTGATTGAAATTTAATGTCATGGGCCTTCTTGCCCCCAACCAACAATGCTTTACATGACAGCAAACAATAATACATAAAATATAAAGATAACAAATTGAACCAGATTTAGAGATAATATAAATTCACCTTAAATCTTACAAAAATGATAATACATCAGATTTACCCTAATAAATATAATAATACACGTTAAATCATACAAGATATACCCTAACTGTAATAATAATAATAACTTGATCTACACTGAATTATATAAGTTATTTCTTCTAATATCACACATTTTTGAAATAATTCGTCCTGAATATTTATTCGTCCCGTTATATTTATTTTTATTTATATTTCTTTATGTTTATATTCTATTTAGTAACATATATTTAGTCTATATTAAAATTTAATTGACAATTGACAGAAGAACTGTAAGCTGAAATCTGTAAGTCATTTTTCGTCCCAGACTGATAATTAGCAAAGAGTTAATCGACTCTACTATTGGCTCCCAACAACTATGGCATCCGACACATAGATACATAGACATTTGGATAACAAGTTCGCTAATGGCTTGCAGTTCTGACTCACTTTAATGAGACCATCAATTTAATTTCCTTTTAAATACAAATTAACATACATTGTTTGGGTAATTTGGAAGTTTTATGTTCTGTAATGTTTAATAAGTTTCATTTTACCCAGATATTAACAAACAACCGCTGCATATAATTAAAGCCATAGGCTATACAGATATCCACAAAAGTTAGTAGCATTAATTATTGTGTTTTTAACACGATTAAATTTATTCTATTTCTATCTATTTAATTTTTTTACTTTCCATTCAGGGGTTTGCACCTTCCCCTTCGATAACGGCCTCAGACACGAGTGAAACTCAAACATTGAACCGCCGTGCCCGTGTGAGCGCGAAGGAGAGACGGGGAACTAATCGGGTAGAGATGGCCAATCTCTCACCGTTCAAGGAGTCCGATATGGAGGCGGCATTGGATGAGGACGTAACGATGAGAAACCGACCACAATCCGAGGAGACATCCAATGAAGAAGACAACAGGAGTCGTGATAACAGTAAACATATGACGATCTATCGTCCAGATTTGATGCATGGATGTTATAACATAGGAGAATACGTGGTTAAATTGAGAGTAAACAGTATTGAGTTCTACCACGAACATAGTTGTATTATCCTACCAGTTGTGTTATCGATATTAGCAACAGGTTAGAAAACAATTTTATATGACACTTAGAGGTCTATCTAGGAGTCTTCATCGAGCAGAAACGTATATGTAACTAGCGAAAGGCTATAATATCCATCATATTATAGTGTAGTGAGTGGATTTAGTGTGAGGCAAAAGGCCTACTTATTGGCCTAATTATGACTTCTGGCTAACTCACACAAGCCAAGGTACTTTACTTTACTTTACTTTGATTTAAGAGGCATGATAATTTATTGATTTATTTATTTATTTGCATCTTTCGTTTACAAAGCAAACTGCTACCAAAACCAAAACCCTCACCGATTGGTTAGTGCCGCATAATATTTTAAATTGGTGGACATGTAGATGACACAATAGCAATGGTACTTTAGAGTCACACACACTGCCATAGAGAAAGATGGTTGGGGTGGGGTGGGGTGGGGTGGGGTGGGGTGGGGTGAATAGGTTATAATTGTCTTTACTTTGTCAATAACCGTAATGTAAAGTTAATAATTTTAAATGTAAAAAAAACAATGAAAGAAAAAGAGACAAAAAAGAGAAGTTATTATTTTTCGTTCAGCGAATAAATATTTTAAGGCCTACTACTAGGTAAGACAGGTTAATTAATTTTCATAGGAATAAAATTCGCTAAAATAAGAACAATAAGCTTTGGAACAAAATTCGCATTTTATTTTTTTAGAAACAAATTTCGCGTTGCGTCCAATATGCCAACTTTCTTCCAATGTAGAGCGAACCAATAGACGCGAACTTCGTTTCAAAAATCCAGATATCACACATTAATCTGTTGTATCCAAGCATCTTAGAAAAGATAACCTGTTGGTATTGTCGCAGCGGATTTTAAGATAACTGAATATAATCTTACGACTTTCTGAAAGGTACAGTAAGCTCGTAAAATTAATATAATTCTACAGTTTTACCCATGAACTCGGAGCTGCTATTCAATAGAGCAGAAAATAACATCCATAATAAGATAGCAAACACCTAATTAAAGTTTGTGGAATATACAGCAGATTTTGCATTGTGAATATCATAAAAAAAATAATGTAAGCACATAAAAAATGTATAATAAATTATTACGATTGAGTAGCAGGTTATGTGAGATATGGTTCGTTTGTAAGTAATGAATAAGTAATTAAAGTAATTATCAGAATGAGTCCCTACCACTACAGTATCCTTTTCCTCTGTTTCATTATCTTTCTACTACAGTACCATCACATCACCCAAATCATATCTACGTCCGACTACTAACAGAAGGATGCATTGCCTGTAACACTGATCACTGTTCGAGATCAGCCATGTAAAGCCCAAATGCATCTCCATTATAAATAAATAAATGCTGATGTTTTTCCGGATTTATTGTGGTGTTCTGGTGTAGGCCTCCTAATATGAGTGTGATGTCTCTGGAAAACGTTATTATTGTCAGTGGAGATGTCTTCGAGCATTATGGTAAACACACGATATATACCGGAAGAGAAGGCACCGGAAATAATGTTGTTCCATAATCAGCAATACTGCTCACCGAATACTGACTACTAAAAAAAATTGGTGTCCAGTTGTTGCATGCAATCAGTACCTGCTGCCAATAATCAGTTTCATAAGTGTCAAAGTGTTGTACCAAGGTGGGAGCTTTAACTAGAAGCTAGTGGTACGTTCTAAAGATCGTCAGGAAAAATGAGCTCCAAATGAGCCCTATTAATTAAATTGCTTTATCGCTTCTAAAGTACAGTGGTCTTCTTCAGTAAGGACTGAATCTGGTACGAATTCCAAGAGAAAGCTTTCATATCAATATGGCCTTCATAATTGTCAGAAAAAATTAATTACGTTGAGTCCGCTATAAAAGAAGTATGAGCCTCCTACTACCTATTGACATGCCCTTCTATATCCTATCTTTCCTTTCCAGGGCAAAATAATATGTTTAAATCATTATTTAAAAATTATTATTATTGACTATTTCCGAAGTAACCGATAGTCCATTTCTCAGCTAGTCAGCTGCTTTACACACACATAGGCCTATGTAATGTCATGTTATCTTTGACAATTTTGGGTTATAACTTTTCACGTGTGATTTTGGCAAGATTAATAGTATGTACCTTGTGACGTTCGGTTCGGGCCAGTTGAGATATATAGCAAGCGAAGATAAGTACTAAGTTTATATTTTATTATCTCTATTCAAACGACACACCCCATTACTATGATCATATAAATTGATGCAAACTCTCAATGGATTAAAATTTAATATAATTATATTTTTCAGCTTACCTTACCTATCTGTGTATCGCGATGTATTTCGATTTCAACCGCGCTCTAACTCTATTTACATTCACGCTAATAACGATTATCCTCACTGTTTACTATATCATCAAAAGGAAATTCGGAGATCATCTTCTCAAGTTCTTCGCTCCTGTGTTAATACTTCTAGAAGGTCTGCAAGTACCTATACGATGGACCTTTACCATACTGTTCATCCTCTTCTATTTAGTTTTTGTCATTTATGACACGATTCAAGATGTCTCCCGTCTGGTATCGGGATTGGGTATCTTTGTGTTCATAGCCATCGGTGTGTTGTCTTCCAAACATCCCAACGCTGTGAGTCAAACTAACAATTTCTTATGAAAGTATTGCTTTGTACAAACTAGGTAATATTTACTACATTGAAATATTAGATAACCATATTTTGCCTCAGTTAATTTGAATTTTATTGTAATTTATTAGTATTATTTTTATTAACGTACATAGTGATAATCATAATTATGAATAGGCACTAATACAAGAGCGCAATAGAAATAATGATACGAAAATATAGGTAAATTATTATAACGATTAAGTAATATAATATAGGGCCGGTTCCTCAAAACTTAAAGTAAACTATAAATAATATTAGTGATTATGATGCAGAAAGGTAATTTAACATAAGCTGCACCTCTTCCCATTGTAGTAAACCCTTTAATTACAACATCCCTATGCAACACCTCATCACTTAGTTCCCGACAGCTGCAACATCTAAAAGCAACGTTTCCTGTATGCAAATTATATCAGCACTCAAGAGTTTTTATTATATGTTTTTATTATATAATCACTCATTATCTGGTGCAAAGCCAGTTGAATTATACGACACAACAGTTATAGCATTTCTCCAATAATCAGAGAAAGACACAACAGAATGCGCCGTGGTTGATTTTAATGTTCTGCCCGCTGAGAGTTTTAACTAACTGGGAGACTCCATTAACCCGAACTGTTCCCTCAAGAATGCTGCTAGAGTTAAATTGCCCCAGATTTGCCCTATCCAGGTTCCCTCTACTATACATCCATTGCATCACACAAATCCCACTCGACCACATTTCTGGATTCAATGCATTCTCCAGATCCAGGCGACAAATGCTAACTTTAAAACTTGCCGAATGGGACTCTTTATGTGACCTCAATTCCACATCCTCGACTGTGGGAACAACCCGAAATACAAAAATATCCGTTGGTGCCGCCATTAACTTTCCTCTATCCCCAATAATTCCATCTCTACTCGAACCTTGTACAGTTCCAACCACATAGGAGCTCTGGGTAAGGGTACTGCACCCTCTTGGTGGGACATCAATACAACCTTCATCACCTTGACTCAGTGATAATCTAGGGCGTTTCAGACTACCTGTACAGGATGGAGTAGGAGTGCTACTCAGTGCAGTGGAGCGCATTGCTATGATTCTTATATATCTAATATAAATAAATATGTTAGAAAGGTTGCATTGAAACGTAATACTCAGGGCTGTCTGAGTATTACAGTCAAATAAAGTGCAAAAGAACCGCCTGCAGTTCCCCTGTCTGTCGTTAGAAGGCAAAATTGCTGAAGGCAGACATCTGTTCCAACTTTGTTATTTACAATCCGTTTCATCTGAAAACTTGGCAGGTATCTACTATAAAATAAGTTGCATCTTTTCAAGGATGCAAAGCCACCTGGAGTTCCCCAGTCTACAGATATGGTGGCAAAATGCGGGATACTTAGAACCTCAAATTTCGTTATTTTAAATATGCTTAAGGTGAAATTTGACATTTGAAACTATATGCTAGACAATAGGCTGTATTTTCATGATGATGTGGATGCTGATCTGTATGCAGTTCTTCCAATGCCAAAGATTTATCACAGTAGCGTAACATTCAAGATTAACAACACTCATGCACTATAAAGCATTCTAGTATGTTTATAGATATGAATAATTTATGAGTGCTGAATTCACAATCTCCTCTGCCCTAAATCAAAATTGACGTGGCGTCCCCTCAAAATATTTAATAATACAAAAAATCTCCAACCTTCTACGTTTGAATCCCCTCATATAAAGGGCCTTAAACCTTTACAGTAACTTGTTACCATTATAGCAATGGCAGGAGTATAATCCTCTTGACCTCCATTAGTGATTTTTCAATCTTTCAAATTTTTATCATTTTATATAAAGTTAGACTTCTATTTTACATCATTTTAGTACAACATGCCCACGTTTCACAGTGGGCCAGAGTTGGCCAAAATACCCCAAAAGTGACTTGTTTAATTTTATCTGAAAACTAGCCTATGTTGAAGAGCGTATTTGAAAACATGGAAAAAATATTTTCGAATTTAAAAATTCGTCTTGTTTCACAAGATATAGGGCCAAAAGTTAAAAAAATATCATATTTCAAAATTTGATAAGCTGCGCTTTTTTTCCCTCAAGAGCCTTCGTCAATTTGTTTCATCAAAAATGACCCACTACTATAGCACTTCTAACCAGTAAATTATAAAAATGCCCTTTTGTGCCCCTTTTGAAAATTTGGCTTTTAAAAATGTTCATTATTTCAAAAAAATGTCATTTATCGTAAATTATGGTGTTTTTGCTGCTACTTGTAATTCATTACTGTGATTCATTACTGATCTCCCCAGCAGCCTTCCTAGATGCCTCTATTAGTATTACCTGAACCGAGCCTACGTACATACGATAAGCAATTAATTCTGATTGGCTGGCCTATTATTTCGTGTAAGGGTAAGCTGTCTTAATAAAACGGTAGGTGCTAAAATGCACAACGAGCAAGAACGAGCAACAATGAGCAACAACGAGCAATAATAAAGTACAACAACGAGTAACAATTAACAATGAGCAACAACGAGCAACAATGAGCTACAACGAGCAACAATGAGCAACATTACATTACGGGCATCCTCAAACGTAATAAACCAATAAGATTTTACATTATTTCCTCTTGACAAGTAGACACCATTATCATCAGATTTTGCTGAAGCAATTCAAATTACATCGCAGTTCAGTCTTTACGTATTCTAGTAGGTTTCGTTTTCAGTTCAAGTTCCTCAGGATTGCAAAGAAACACATTTAAAATAGTTTTAGAATCCCATGATTGCTTGTCGCTGCTGGCAGTAACTGATGCCATTTCATCCCCACCCTCCATTATAAAGGACATGTAGTTTCAGATTTTATAAAATGGAAATTAGATAGCCCTACATTATACTACACTACATTTCATAATACACTTATAACTTATGTTGGGCACAGCTTTTGCAAAGTCGGCGAGTTTACCTGCTCATGGCCTCTCATCAGTCAATACCATCATGTGATGCCACTGTGCTCAACCCTACAATACTAGGGCTACAGACTTCCAAGCCAAAGGTCACCAGTTCGATCCCACCTGGACGTCATTGCCGACTTTGCAAAAGCTGTGCCCAACAAAAGTTATAATAATATGAAACCACTGATTCACTCATAACACCAATAATAAATAATACCCTTAGTATGGCATGACAACAAATATGCTACAGTACCAAAATCAATATGGTGTCGTCGCGTTACGGCTACTGACACGCTATGGCTACTCTAAAAGTCGCGTTACGGCTAATCTATTGTCTTGGTTTTACATACGGGAATCATTATCAATATTGTTCCAAGTCAAAAGAAGTACGTTATCTTACTACATATATATCTACTTGTGGCGGTTAACTTCAAAGTCCTAAGTACAACTAATAAATTTAATTGAATTTCCGTTAGTTGGATCTACTGTAAACTTCCCAACAAAATGTACTGTAGATAGGCCTAACGCAATCGTGACATTCCCCTAACATAAGCAATAATATGAATATTATGATAATAGCGAATGAAAAAAATGCAATAGTTATAAAGTATTTAAATTCGAACGTTTCGATTTAATCAATAAATCATCATCAGCGTAGGAATGACTCATTCATTCTATTCCGTGACCGAAAGCATGCTACAGATTTTCTGAACTACCTTAACTCTAAACATTACGGCATTGAGTTTACCATCGAACATGAACTACGCCACTCTCTAAATTTCCTTGACGTCCTAATCAAGTTTAATGAAACAGATAACTCATTCCAAACATCTATTTACCACAAACCAACCTTTACTGGCCTATACACTTCCTATGGCAGTTTTATCCCGAATAAATTTAAAGTTTCCCTTATTGCAACGCTAGTTTACCGCTTGCTCATGATTTGCTCCACCTGGTGCCAATTTCAAACAGAAATATCGGTCCTACATAAGCATCTTACACTTAATTGATACCCTATGACTATGTTGTCATGGGTAACGGACAAAGTTATCGTGAAATTCACACATGCACCTAATGTTACCCCCGACACTGTTCCAAAAAAGTCAGTAATTTTAGTTCTACCGTACTTAGGGACGTATTCAACCATCCTACAGAAACGTTTACGCATCCTGTGCAAAGCTTACCCTCAGTGTAACTTTAGGATCATATTCCGGCCCGCAACCCGGCTTGGGGTTTTTTTCCCATTCAAGGATAAACTTCCATTATCTCTCAGATCCCTTACCTTTTATAAATATAAGTGTAGTAGCTGCGATGCTACTTATATTGGCGAATCAAAACGCCATTTCAAGGTAAGAGTATGTGAACATATTGGTATATCTCCCCGAACAGGAAGACCCACATCCGCTCCCAGACACTCAGCAATACATGATCACTCCCTAGAGTTTGATCATAAGTTGTCCTATACCGATTTCACGGCTATAAGTAGGGCCAATACAAATTACGATCTTCTCATTAAAGAAAGTCTGTATATCAAGCATGAGAAACCTACTCTTAATATCCAAGGGACGTCCTTTCCTTTACACCTGTTCCAGTAAATTATCTTTTCGCAACCCATCCCCATCCCTGCCCCCCCCCCCCCCCCTCCCCCCGACCGAGCACTTATGTACCTACCTACACTATACATTAATTCTAAATATTGTTTTTTTCACTATCTTACGTGCACCTACAATACGTTTTGTAACCCGTTTTGTAACGTTTAGGTAACCCCAATAATTCTGTATCTATATGATTTTACGTTTACCCATATACATACCTGTAATCAATTCTGCTATAATACTTACTGCCTACCGGTATCTGTTGCATACTCCTAATAACTTTAATTTTACATGATTCTGAATTCTGATATTGTTGTATTTAAATCTATTGCAGTACTGTAGTATAAATATGTTAATTTGTTCATTTTTACTGTCTGTTAGCCTACGGTGATGATGATTTATTGATTACATCGAAACGTTCGAATTTAAATACTTTATAACTATGGCATTTTTTTCATTCGCTATTATCATAATATTCATATTAAGACTATAACTATGGCATTTTTTTCATTCGCTATTATCATAATATTCATATTAAGACTGAGATACCCCACTGGGACTTCAATCACTTCTATAAGCAATAATACTAAGAAGTGCTGAAGTAATGAACAATGAAGCTATTAGCAGGGGCGTAGGCTGGTAGACAGGGGGGTAGATACTGGTTTCTAGGCCCGAATGATGGCCATTAACAACTCTGTAATACAGTAGGCCTAACTGGGCAAAGTCTACTGAAGTCTACAAAAATAATTAATTTTGTTCTAGAACAACAATTATTTGTTCTAGAACAACAATTATTTGTTCTAGAACAACAATTATTTGTTCTAGAACAACAATTATTTGTTCTAGAACAACAATTATTTGTTCTAGAACAACAATTATTTGTTCTAGAACAACAATTATTTGTTCTAGAACAGGCACATAAGAGTTGTGGAATTCCAGCATAATGTGGTTAAATATTATTATTATTATGAACACAAAGAAGAAAAGTTTTTTTTCATTATTTGACATGGCCAATGATTGCAAGTGAGCCATCAGATTTTTTACAAAGGAACTACTGATGACCACATAGTTATTCTTGGCGGACTTATAGAACGCCCTTTTGCTGTTACAAGTTCTTGCCACTTCGGAGATTTGACTGTTCGCATTATTCTTTAATTATATGTCTTTCCCATTCATTCCAAACCTCGAATTGCTTCCTACATTACAGTAAACCGTAATTAATTATACGATAATCTCATACGGAATGGAGTCGAACCGCCCAGAATTCTAGCTGATTAGCATACCATCTATCTGCACACAACGCTGTCACACATCAACCAATTTCATGCGCTTTTAATGCACATATTGCTTTCAATTTCAACATGGATAAAGAATAAAAAAAAATTGATTAAAATACGCTGAAGAACAGTAATCACTGAACTTTAATTTCCTTTGAAATATGAAGATGGATGTAAACTACACGAAGATTTCAGCATAATTCTAAATTAGAAATACTAATAATGAAAATACTAACTAATACTACTAAGAATGATGGATAATGATAAAAAGTACTGATTATGTTGCTATTATGTTTGAATACTTATTTATATCATATGACTGGAAACAGTCATGCGGTGGCTACTACCTGCTATTTGCATCAGTTTTCGCCTGGAGAGGATTCAATTTAATTAACCCCCCCCCCCCCCCCCCCTGTTTTGGATTCACTCTCATTCAATTGCGGACAATATAATATAAAATAATAATATGCCGATATGACATTACTGCATTATGTATTCCAGTATTCTTGATACTCATTTTGTCTGACAATTTCAGTTCTAAATATAAAAAAGACACTACTGACTGGTCTGTCTAACACTACTGCACTACCGGTAACACATACTGACTAACACTACTGCTTACAATAATTGGGACTTAGGTCATATAAATGTCACGACACTCCGCCTTCAAAAAAAGTTTTTCAATATATATATTCATCATATTCTAAAGGATATAGCAGTTTCAATGGCCTTTTTATAATCCTTTTTGAAGGGAGAGTTAGTTTGACAGATCGTATCAGCCCGTCATGACTCTGGATAAGTTGAGTTACTTTACCTAACTTCCACGATCCCCTTGGTAGGTTTTTCTCGTTTATTATTACAATGGATCCTATTTTTACTTCAGTATCTACAGCATGATTCTGTTTAATGTGTCTTTGATATCGTTCTCTTAAGGCTGGTAAGATATTCATCATTGAATATTGTCCAGCATTGATTTAAATATATCATTCCTTTCTTCCAATACTCTAGTAGGTCTATGGCTTTGGATTTCTTTGTTCCCGGTGTGTAATCTTTATCCTTCTCATTTTCAATTTCGATATAAGGAATCCCAGGTTTAGTATTGATAGTTAGAAAATCATTGGGAGTTAGGACGTATCTATCTTCCAGATCCGCACCAACGTAAGTTAAGGGTCGTGTATTGACCACAGCTTCTACCTCTGTCATAACAGTATACAATTGTAGATAGTTAAGACGCAATTTTCCTAGAGTTTTTCGCAGTGTACGTTTTATTATACCAACCATTCTCTCATAGAATCCACCCATCCATGGTGATAGTTCTGGTATATATTTAATGTTTATTCCTTTACTGGAAATGTATGATAATACATCTTCATCATTTGTGACCTTCTTCCATAAGTTATTCATGACAGTGTCTGTGAGTTTGAACTGACCAGCATTGTCACAAATTATATTAGTAGGAGTTCCTCTCCTAGAGACAAATTGTCGTACACACATTAAGAATTCTTCAGATGATTGATTAGCAGCTAGTTCGAGATGAATTGATCTCATTACTAAACAAGTGAAAAGACATACCCATGTTTTCACATTTTCCTTTGAAGGAAGTTATATGTATAATGGTCCTAGGTAATCTAATCCAATGTGTTGGAAAGCAATAGCTTCAGTAGTTCTTAGTAAGGGAAAAGGAGGCATAATTGGTAATTTGTAAAGTCCTCCTTCCCATTTTCGGCAGGTCTTGCATATGAGCAGAACTGACCGCACTGCTCTTCTTCCCTGTGGTATCCAGTACTCTTTGCGCAGGGTTGATAATGTGTGGTTAATCCACGCATGTAGTCTACTTACATGAATGTGTTCTATTATTAGTGTAGTTAATGGAGAGATGGAATTTAGATGGAATTTTAGAGATAGTTGATGGAATTTGCAATAATCATCATTACTGATGTTTTCCAATCTTCCATAGCATCTAATTAGTCCATCGTTGTCTATCTTTAATCCAAGTTGATTAATAAGGTTGTTTCTTTTTCCATTGATGATATCATGTTTTATGTCTTTGAAGTGGTTCGATTGTATGTATTTCTCCCAAATTAATTTCGCATTGTTGATTTCTGTAGTCGTTAGGCATCCATTCAATTTCGTCTTTCCACGACAGTTTATAATAAATCTCTGAATCCATGCAGAAATACGTAGGATTCTGATCCACTTTGAATATTTATTTATGTCTAGTCCAAATGGTGTAGTCTTCATTTCATAAGATTTTTTGGTTATAATTGGAAGAGAAGCTTCGAATAGTATTTTGGAGGACATGCAACCCTGTATTGCATCAATTGTTTTTTTTGTTATTTCTTCAACTCCCCAATTGGGCCATAATGATATATCACTTATGATCCATTTTGGTCCATTCCACCATAATGTGCTATTGTAGAGCTGTTTGGTTGTATATTGGCACCTAGTTGCAATATCAGCAGGATTATCTTGCGTATTCACATATCTAAAGTTGATGTTACTTGTATTTCTTATTTCTTTCAACCTATTTTCAATAAACACAGTCATTCTTTTATCACTTTTGAGCCAGGCTAAAACACATTGTGAATCGCTAAACAGTGTCTTTGTTTCCATTTTCAGCTTTAGTTGTTCTTCAGCGAATTTAATACATCGGATGCCAATTACCATTGCCATTAGTTCTAAGCGAGGAATACTTGGCTTTTTTCGTTGATTATCCTTCAAACTCTGTTTTGATATTGGGGCTAATCTATTTTTTGCAAATAATAACATTGATTTATATCCAGATTCAAGTGATATCCGTAAATATATTGCTGCTGCGTATGCTGTTTCCGAAGCATCGCAAAAACACATTAAATCAAGTTCATAATCCCCCAAGTTGCTCTGTATCTCTCCTTCAAATATATGTCGTGGGATTTGGCATTCACTAATTTTCAATAGTTCATTGGCAATACTTGGCCACCTATTGATTATATTGTCGTTGAGTTTCATATTCCAATCTAGTTTTTCTCCCTTTTGTCTATCTTTCCACACTTCTTGGTATAATACCTTTGCTTGCAATGTAATAGGAATGAAATATCCTAACAGATCAAATATCTTTCCTAGGTTCTGCAATATGTCACGAATATTTCTTACCTTAGTTTTAATGTTTGATTCTGCAATATGTATTTTATCGGCTTCAATATTCCATCCAATTCCAAGTACTTTGGTTACACGTGATTTCATTAGATCAGCAAAATACATTTTATTAAGTAATTCATTAGAATTTGATGACCATTCACGTACATTCATAGAGGCTCCTTTAAAAATCTCTTTAGACTCAATATATAATTGTTTACCTTCATCTACATTATTCACTGAAGCTATTAAATTATCCACATATAAGTTATCCTGAATAACTTGGGCTACAGGAGTATTGGTATTCTCTAAATGGTGTGCGATAACAGCACCAAGGAGATACTGGCACGAAATGATTCCAAATGGTATTTGACAAAATCGCATTGTGACAATATTGTTTTTCAATGGTTGCTTTATATCATTTGGGTCTTTATACCAGAAGAAACGAGTTACATCTTTATCTGTTTCTTGAATTCCTACTTGTAGATAAGCCTTTTCAATATCTGATATAATAGCTATAGATCTAAGACGAAATCGAATTAGCACCCCTGTCAAGTCTCTCATCAATGATGGTCCACGATACAAACACTCATTTAGGCATTTGCAATCTTTGTTTTTCTTTGCGCTAGCATTATATACTATACGTACCTTTGTTGTTGTTTTAGAGAGTTTAATTACAGGATGATGAGGAATATAATGTTTGATTGGTTTATGTTTGTCATTCTCATCCTCATCACTTACTGTTTCGATTATACCATTATCCAGTTGATTGTTTATTATTGCGGAATACTTATCATGTAAATCATTGTTCTCGATTAATCTTTGATGTAAAGATTTAAATCTATTGAAGGCTAAGTCACGATTTTCATTTGGATATTCATTATTGGGTTTCCATGGCTAACTAACGAAATATCTGTTATTTTCATATTTAACATTTTCTTTAAAATTTATAATCACTTGATCATCATCATCATTCATAGTTGGGTCTTCTATTCCAATTATTTCCATCTTCCAGTAACTTTCGCTGTTGTTTATTACATTGGGTTCATATTGTTGATCCATATTGTCAAAAATCAACATAGATGTCTCATTAAATGACTTATCTTCATTATCAGTATATCTCCCACTGATAACCCAACCAAATGTGGACTTTATCAAGCTTGGGCCTTCAGGCAGATTTATTTTCTCACCTGAAATGAAATCTCCATAATAGTCTAATCCAATGAGGAAATTGATGTTTGTAATTTCATTTTCACCTGGAATTGTGTCCGCTAACGGTAAATCTTTCCATATTTCTTCAGATTTACCAAGATCAATTGACGATCTTTCAATTGGCCCAGTTATAATATTGACGACATGAACTGTTATTTGTTGGGAATTTCTGTTCATATCATATAGATTGATATCTGCTAATTTAAATGGTATCCTGATTGGTTCCTTTCTACCAAATGTGTTGGCAACAATTTCGCCTGGATCTCTTTCTACTAAAAATTCAATTCTTTTGAAAATGAATGAGTAACATAAGTCCGCTTGCTTCCTGTGTCAAAGAAAACTCGTGTTGTAATTGGTTTCATTTATGTATGTCCAGGTTTCTGAACATCTATTAAGGCAGTTTGCATTATGACTGACTCGTTAATTGACATTACTGGCAAACAATTGCTGGGATATCCATTGTTATCTTGCGATTCATTTAACTCCAATCTTTCTTTTGTTGCAACATTTTCAACTAATAAATTTGGACTACCCGCACTTTGATTTGAATGTTTTTTATAACATAAGCTTCTATGATGGTTTTTTGTTCTTCCACAGTGAGTACAAGTATAATTATATGTGCAATATCTAGTAGAATGACTCTCCTTTAAACAAATGTTACATTTGTTGCTCAACTGCAATTGTTTTTTTCGGGATGCGACATCCGGATATTTGTGGCATTTTTTTGTGGCGTTTTGGGTTTCCTGAGCAATACACACATGATCTATTTTCACCAAAGGATCGTTTACCAGCAACTGTTAATGCATGGCTAGTGGGTTTGTATTGCTTATAGTTATTTGGTCCTGACCAACCTTTATTGGTATTTTTATTATACGATGTTTCATGGTTATTCTTATTATGAATATCTCCGGAAGTCCTTTCAGTTAATGAATCGCGTCTTTCAGCTGCTTCTCGAGAAGCAATGTATCGCTTGAGGTTATTGCGTAAGGTACTTACTTCCCATTTTTCACTTGGATCTTTAAAGTACTCTAATTGTACTTTTACTTCCATTGGTAATTTCGAATAAATCATTGATACAAAAATTGGTTGAGAGATGTTTTCACCTAACCCTTCTAGGCTTCTAAGATTCTTTTCTATTGAATCATATGTGAGACGCAATCTACTTGTTTCATTCCTAGAAACAGCCAAATTCATTAATTCAGTATATATGGCATCAATTAAGGTTTGCGTTTCCCCAAATCTTTCTTTTAACAGTTCTACAGCTACATTATAATTTTCATTAGTCAATTGCAATCCTGAAATTTCCCTTTTGGCTTCACCGTCTAACTTTGTACGCAAGTAATTAAATTTCTCAACTGGTTTCAACTCATTTTTACTATCAATAGCTGCTTCAAATGAATCCCAAAATTCACCCCATTTTAATACATTTCCTGAAAAACGTTCTATATCCAATTTTGGCAAATTAACCTTTACTCTGCTTCCGGCATAGTGAATTGCACTGATGCCCCCACCTTCATTAACTTGCACATTACTCATATTCATTGTTGCCTCTTCAAGGTTTGCTTGTAGGCCTATTTGTGCTTTGACTTCATTTCGGTATTCATTGATACGTTGTATTCTCACAATTAGACGAGATGAAGAATTCATTATTTGATCATTAAATAGTGATACTGTACTAATTTCATTATTCACAGCATCCCCATCATCGTCAGGCAATAAATTTAAAATTTGTTCATTAAGGGTATCTAAATCTTGACCATATAATTTAAGTTTACTTTTAGTTATTTCAGCATCTTCTAAATTTATTTCATTTCCATCACTCATTAATTCATCAACTATTTTAAATAATTTCTTTATATTGGTCCTTGCAGCTTCTCTCTTCAACCGCAATTTATTTGTCCCGGTTCCAGGCATTTCTGCAGGCCTGTTTGATTATTATTTAACAAATTTCAGCATTGACTTCAGGCATTACTAATGGCCTGTTATTATTCTGTTTGATAATTATATTATTATTTAACATTGGTCTGTTGGTGTAGGACTATTAGGCATACACTCATTGTACAGTTGTAGTACTGGTATCCAACATTATAAAGAGGATAATATATACAATATACATATATGGGCAGTCCAAGTTAATGCATCTTCGACTGCTTTAATTCAATCAAACAATGATGGCTGTTTTCCCAAGCACCGGTAGGCAGTAGGCCTATTATTACGAATGGTTAAGTATTAATTATGCACTCACCAAATCATCAAATTCTACCGGTCAGCCGATAGCTGTGGACAATCTTTACGTCTGTATGGCATTCCAGGTCCTTATATCTGTTACTGTTTGTATGTGGCGTGGCTCGTTCGTTTTATATTCCAGGATTCGCCAAGTTTAATTGATTCCGATTCATTATACTGATATAGGGAATACGTAGCGCATATAGCAGTATAGGTAGGCCTTAATTAAGTAGGCTGGGCTGTAGGCCTAGCTAATTTATTGTTGATCCCTTTCATTAGAATTTCAGTACCGGTATCAGCGGAAGGTTATTCATTTAGTCTAAGCTGTTATACAATAATTGGGACTTAGGTCATATAAATGTCACGACACCCCCCCCCCCCCCCCCCTCCTTTTCCGTATATAGTATGGTAATTACTTTAAAAAAAGTATTTTCAAGCTAAAGTTGATAAAATGCAATCAGCTCATTGCTATATACGCTGTACTGTATGGAGGAAGGTTAGGTGGATCTCTCGTATGAAATCATCCTACCACTATTGTAAATTATTCCAAGAAAAAACGTTACTGTAGGCTGAATGGTTGATGTTTAAGGATGGGAAGGCTATAACCAACCACCCAGTCACCTAAAGTAAAATATAAATCTAATATAAAGCTTCAACATATAAATAAAAATTTAATAGGACTAAAGTAAATAACAAATCAAATATGTACAAAATAGGCTTGGCCTACCCCATCCCACAAGCTATACAGTAGTCTGTAATATAGAACGCTAGGCAGACTTCAGGACTGCCAGGCAATCAGGTCACTGTCCAACTGTATAAAATACAAAATAATAATACGAAAACCAGTTCACACTTCACAGTGACGTATATCAGACAGTCAGAACCAGATATATATATATATTAAAATCCGGGATGTCCCCGGCGCTATAATATTGCCATAAATAAAATCATAAAAATCGACGCACATAATGCTTAAAATAATAGAGTAAGGGCACATAAAATAATACTATTTCTATTCGGTTGCCACAAGTAGACAATATGTGGATTTCAAGCCAGTGATAGATAGTACACTAAATAAGCCATTCAATATGACATATTATGTGATATACATATAGAATCATAATTCAAAATTCAAATGAAGAAAAATAATAAATTTCGTGAATTGCTATTAACAAGTGACGTAGCACTGGCACTGTACCAAAACTTCTTCGCCGCCGATATACAAAACAAAAACGATACCGGTATATAGTTGTGAAATATGCTACGTTGACAACCAGTATATATATACCGACACCAGTATATAGATATACAGAATTCGATACCGGTATATAGTTGTGAAATATGCTACGTTGGCACTGCACCAATAGCTTATTTGCCGCAGATATACAAAAAATCGATTTTACACGGGCACGGGCACCGACACCAGTATATAGATATACAGAATTCGACACCGGTATATAGATGTGAAATATGCTACGTTGGGACTGTACCAATAGCTTATTTGCCGCAGATATATTAAAAATCGATTTTACACGGGCACGGGCACGGGCACCGACACCAGTATATAGATATACATAATTCGACACCGGTATATAGATGTGAAATATGCTACGTTGGCACTGCACCAATAGCTTATTTGCCGCAGATATATTAAAAATCGATTTTACACGTATACCAGTAAATAGATGTGAAAAATGCTGCGTATAGGAATTTAAAATATAATTATACATACCGGTATGCATTTCAAGCCAATGTTAGTACTCGAAATAAACCATTCACTATTCTTTAGGCATTAAGATATTATTATGTGATATACATTTCAAAAATTCAAATCAAATTAAAATAAATTTCGTGAATTAATTGTTATTAATCAAGCGACATAGCACTAGCACAAAAGATGTGAAAAATGCTACGTGTGGGGATTTAGAAATTCCTTTAATATCATTAATCTAGTGGATATAGCGTAGTTTGTATTGTTCAAGAGTGATTGCGAGTACCAAGTGGTGAATTGATCCTTGGGGCTAATATCCGCCGTCTGGGCCATTTTTGCGGTTTGACTACAATGTTTGGTTGAATATGGGTGGACAGCAATGGATAACAAATTCGGATTATTATATCTCCATGCTGTGAAATTATATGATGCAAATATGTCTACTGAGGGTCCCACACAATGGTCACACAATGTACTACCAAAGAGAAAGGCTAGTTTGGGATTCTTTGTATTAAATAATCTGTATATTAATTGAAATTGATTCAATCTAAGCTGTAATTCCACGTCCATTCCAAATAGCTGATATATCACTTTGTTTGAAATTCTGTTGTTCATTCCGATAATATGACGCATCGCTTTACGCAACTCCTTAGCTGTTTTGTCAATTTTTCCTGATGGTAGAGCAGCAGAGCCATATAGAATGCTCGATAGGCAAATTGTGTTCCAAACTAGTTTAGTTACATCCAGTGGGACTTCATTGATTGTTAGACCTCGGTGCGAGATCAGACCTACATTGCCCCAAATTTTTCCAATTACAAACTTTGATATTGTTTTGCCATCAGCTGGGAGGGGAATGCCCATATATTTGCAACTTTTTTTTGATTGCAGTGTTTTATCCTTGAGGGTAAGCATGTCATTGGTGTTCGTAGTGCCTTTGGTGTTAATGGACAGGAAGTGACACTTTGACTCATTTAATTTGAGGTTGTGATCTCTGAGATACTGTGAACAAATTTCCAGTAAACTAGTGAGGTGTGACTTCATGTTCGCCAGGATTATAATGTCATCAGCGTAGTTTATGGCGCAGAAAGAAATATCTTTAATGTGGATACCAAGGTTTGACTTTTCGAGCTGTTCGAATAGGTCTGTCAGATAGAAATTGAACAGGAAAGGTGACAAGATACCACCCTGTCTCACTCCCTGTTGAATTGCAATTGGTTCACCTATAGTGTATCCCCCACAAGAGACATATGCAGAAGATTGGTTGTAGTACGATTCTAAAGCGTTGATTATGTTTCCGTCTATATTGGTTTGTCTTAGTTTATGAAAGAGTTTGCTATGAGATATCATATCAAAGGCACAGCTAAGATCCAAACTGAGTAGGTACATAGGAGATCCCTTCTTAGTAAATTTGTTGATGAGACTGGAAACAACGGCTTGATGGGCTATGTCTGATCCTATGTGTGGTTTGTATCCTAGTTGCAGGTGATTTGGAGATATAGATGTTATTTCTTTCAAGATGGATAGTTCCCAGAGCTTTCCTAATGTAAGTGTAACACTTATGTTCCTGAAGGATTGTTCTTGTGGAATAATACATTCTGTCTTATGGAGTTTGGGCACGGGTGCAATGGTCCCAAGAGAGAAAATCTTTGGGCATACACCACTGTTAGAAATTTCTGCAAAAAGTTCTGCAATGAAGGAGCATAGAGTCTCCGTCCGCCCATATATGAGACATTCAGCATTTATCCCATATAGATCACTAGTTTTGCCAGTGTTTAGTTTACTAATTAAATTGTAGATTTCAGAGGGATTTACTGTATGTTGTTTGGTTGGGTTGCATTGGCCAGATTGTTTGGTTGGGTTGCATTGACCAGTTTGCTGAGCTGCAGAATACTTTTCGTTTTCGGGTAAAGATAAGCTGGTTTTGATGGTACTAAATATTTTGCTAAGGTGGATATCAGAAACTGTATTTGTAACTCTTTTGGGCTTAATTTTCCTCCAGAAAGCGCTAGGATTGGTGCGGTTTGATGCCACAAGCGACTTCACATGACTTTTATACTCAAACGATGGATTTTTATCTGATTGATTATATGTTCTATATTTGACGAAAGAGGAGGGAATATTTGATCTGCAGGCATTTCCAATAGTTTTTACCACGAGTTCTGCCTTACTATTGATGTCTTGGCTTGTATAATAAAGAAGATTCTGTTCTATTTCAGCACGGTAGGATTCTAATTGCTGTTTGGATGCTCTATTAAAATGAAAACGAATATTTTTGTTTTTTGTCTTTCTCACCATTGCATGGTGTTTATTTGGATGAGTATTTAATGTGATCTCTGAGAGCACGGGTAGGTGTCTTGAAACATTGTTTTTGGTACAGTTGAAAATTACTCCACCTGTGAGATAGTTGTACCATGATGTAGGTATGAAGGTATGATCGATGTGGCTTTTTTTGTGTCCATCTTTGCACTGCATGAGATAAGTAAATCTGTTTCCATTCGTTTTTTGAGTCATGTCCGCAGCGATGAAGTTGTATTCTGATATAATTTTCTCAAGGAAAATGTCTCCAAACTTCGATGATTTGACAGCTCCTCTGGGCTGTAACTGCTGATCTCCCTTTATGACCCCATTTATATCCCCCATAACAATTGGGGTTAGATTTTGGTTTAAACATTCATCAATGATCAGTCCTAGTTTCCCAACTTCTTTAAGATAATTAGATTCATCATCCTCTCTTCCACAGTTTGATGGCAAGTATACATTTAAAATTGCTATGTCTTCAGTAAACAAAGATCTGATGACAATGCCAGAAATTCGGTCAGAACCGGTTTTAAAACTTTTGCAATGCGGTATTATGTCATTTCTTACATATATCGCTGTACCACCTTCGCCGCGAACTCTAGGTTTAGGCTTCAGCATTTCACTAGACACTGTATATGTCGGACATAATAGGTTGAGGTAAGTTTCAACGACACGACTCTACCCGAACAGAACAAGACTGATAGACTGAAATTAGGTAAACTGATAAATATTTGTAGGCCTACCGGTCCCGGTATAGCAGTATTGTGCACCATCTTGATGACATTGCGGGTATGGAAGCATTTTTTATTAAGTTCTTGGTTGGGAATTTATTTATATCCTACATACAGACATATATATTCGGGATTACTGGGATACACTACAGTATACTGCATAGGTTTAATGAATGTAGGCCTATTGCTCGTTGTTGCTCATTGTTGCTCGTTGTTGCTCATTGTTGCTCGTTGCTGCTCATTATTGCTCGTTGTTGCTCATTGTTGCTCATTGTTACTCGTTGTTGTACTTTATTATTGCTCGTTGTTGCTCATTGTTGCTCATTGTTACTCGTTGTTGCTCATTGTTGCTCGTTGTTGGTCATTGCTGCTCATTGTTAATCGTTGTTGTACTTCATTGTTGCTCGTTGTTGCTCATTGTTGCTCGTTATTGCTCGTTGTTGCTTATTGTTGCTCGTTGTTGTACTTTATTATTGCTAATTGTTGCTTATTATTGCTCGTGTTGCTCATTGTTGCTCGTTGTTGCTCGTTGTTGCTCATTGTTGCTCATTGTTACTCGTTGTTGTACTTTATTATTGCTCGTTGTTGCTCATTGTTGCTCGTTGTTGCTCATTGTTGCTCATTGTTGCTCGTTGTTGCTCATTGTTGCTCATTGTTGCTCGTTGTTGCTCATTGTTGCTCGTTGTTGGTCATTGCTGCTCATTGTTAATCGTTGTTGTACTTTATTATTGCTCGTTGTTGCTCATTGTTGCTTGTTGTTGCTCATTGTTGCTCATTGTTGCTCGTTGTTGCTCGTTGTTGCTCATTGTTGCTCGTTGTTGCTCATTGTTGCTCATTGTTACTCGTTGTTGTATATTATTGCTCGTTGTTGCTCATTGTTGCTCATTATTGCTCGTTGTTGTTCATTGTTGCTCGTTGTTGGTCATTGTTGCTCGTTGTTGTACTTTATTATTGCTCGTTGTTGCTCATTCTTGCTCGTTATTGCTCATTGTTGCTCGTTGTTGCTCATTGTTGCTCGTTGTTGCTCGTTGTTGCTCATTTTTGCTCGTTGTTGCTCATTGTTGCTCGTTGTGCATTTTAGCACCACCATCCATACCTTATTTTTCTAGTTTATTAAAAAAGCCATAATAGACTGAAAATACCTATACATATAATAATGAACAGGAGGGATCTACACCTGTTTATTTAAAGTCAAAACTGGAGGGGGCATTAGAACCTCTATTTAAATACACTAAAGAAAATATTCAAAAAAAATGAAAACAAATTGAAAATAAAGAAGATAATTATATCATGCTTTAGTAGCGATTTTGATATTTTGTGCCATGCTGAACACATGTGCCATGTGCCACGTGCTAATAAGTGTAACTTCTGTACCACTGGATAATTCTAAACTATTTGTAATAGAATCAGCTCCTTTGAAAACCTATAAAAACCGCAAATGGCACATTTCTATTAAACTTTACCGATTTTTATATTTTGTGCCATGCCAAATAAAAGTGCCATGTGCCTCATGCAAAAAAGTGGCACTTCTGTGCTACTATAGAATTTTAAACCATTTACTAAAGCTTCAGCACCCTGTTAAACCTTGTGGAACCGAAATCTGTGCTATTCTTTCTTTGTTTATTGTGTTTGCCAAATATACAAATTTTGGCACGTGCCAGAAATGGCACAAAGCCACCTTTTCAGAATTTGAGACCCATCTCATAATATTCGCCACTATCGAAAACCCGTATAGATGAAAAATAGTGCCCAAACTATGAATATTTTTCAAAATAATGAATTTTGGCCATAAACAGGGTTTCTGGACCACTGTGCGTTTCTGCAATGTTTTGAATAAGAACCCCGGTTAGACCCTTTAAATTATTTGTGTCGAAACGAAATTTCCCTGGCCCATATTTTCTCTCAGAACCACCTTAATACAAATAAATTTGCCCGAATAGTTTTAACAATACTACTGGTGATAAATCTACAATATAGAGAAAGCAACTTGATACCACGGTTTCCCCTTTTTATCACAGGATTTTGGATTGAGTCCAGCCCATGAGAAATAATACTCAGTGTCAAATCCTTTGTCCGATCACCTCAAACATCAAACATCGGGAGACACACTTGCACCATTCTTGTTCATAATTGTTGTTGACTATGTTCTACGCATGTCCTTAGATCATCATAATGATGATGGGGTGATGATAACTCCACCTACTGGCTCCAGAAGTCGAGGAAATCCTGCCAAGTACCTAACTGATCTAGACTTTGCTGATGACTTAGGAGTACTCTCAGAATCACTAGAGGGAGCCCAACGGCTTCTCAGCTCATTAGAACATGCTGCTTCTAGTGTTGGTCTTTTTATTAACTCCAGAAAGACCGAAATTTTGACAGTTAACTTTGAAAGTCCTCAGCAAGTCTCTGATCGGATGAGCATAAGCTCAAAGGATGGTATGCTTTAGCACGTGGACGACTTCTGTTACCTGGGATCATGGATCCGGAAGTCAGGTGAGGACCTTCGAATACGTAAGGGAAAGGCATGGGCAGCCTTGAATAGGCTTTCCAGGATTTTGAAGTCACCGAGAATTAATCGGAAACTTAAGGTCCGATTATTTAGAGCAGCAGTAGTTCCAGTACTCCTCTATGGGAGTCCATGCTGGGCTCTAACTGCTGAGGACACTAAATCTCTGGATGGCACATTCACAAGAATGCTACGCCGGGTTCATTGTGTCAAGTACAATGCACACATATCCAACCAGACACTATATAACATATGTCTCATTGGAAGTGTCTTATTGGTTCCCCCTAGTGGTTGACACTAGAACAAAATCGCCTCCGCTTTGGAGGACATTGCTTTTGCCGTGAGGAACAGCCAGTGCATAATCTTGTACTTTGGCAGCCTCATGGAGTGAATAAGCATGGTGGGCAGCCCATGACTTTCTTGAGACGCATCTTAAAGGACACTGGCCTTGAAGATGCGGATGATCTAGCAAATGTCATGGGTGATAGGGAGTTGTGGCGGTGCAATTTTGTCGATAAGCCCGCACAGCATTCCTAAAAATGCAGCTGCAATCCAGCATGCCGATCCTAGTAGTAGTAGTAGCAGTAGTACTAGTACAGGATTTTGGATTGAGTCCGGCCCATGAGAAATAATACTCAGTGTCAAATCCTTTGTCCGATCACCTCAAACATGCACTCATATCACATATCCTCATACCCATACTATATACTATACTATATAATATACTATAGTATACTAACATACTATATATATACATACTACTATATATATGCTAAATATACTATATATACATATATATAGCGGTGAGAAACAATCAAAATTCGAGTTCGATGGAGAAGTAAAAAAATTTTATTGATATTATCAGTCAAATAAATTAAATTGTTTAGAAAACATTATGACAGTAAAAACGTTTTTTTACGTCTCCATCAAACTCGAATTTTGATTGTTTCTCACCGCTATATATACCGGAAGTCAGCAACAACAAACCTGCTCGTTTTTCTGGAATACATATATAATATATATATATATATAACTGACTGTCTGACTGTACTGTACTGCTGTACAAACCCCTGAATCCCTTTTATATATATATTGTATGACAATGGTGGTTCACGTTGCCACTGTCGCGTCTCAAACCCAAGTGTATGTGGAGAATGATGTCCTAGCCTACATTTGGGCAGCTCATATGAAGGGGTTGCCATGGGTGTCCATATGTGCTATAGTCGATCCCTGGCCGCGGTTCGCGGAAGCAACCTTAAAGGAGGCGAAGCGGGTTTTGCTCGACTTAATTCCATCTGGTGATAGGCAAAAACAAAAACGGAGTTTTTCTAAGTATAGACAAGCAGGTGATAGTATGAGGAAGAATATTGTTACCGATATTCTCGATATAATGGATTATGGTGAGTTCGTTAGCCTGGACCCCTTTCCAAGATTTATACCGCGAGATATCGAATGCCTACCACCGTTTTCGACGTTGGAGGTAGATCTTGCATTTATCTTAAACCGTATAAGCACACTGCTGGATCGGGTTGCAGTTATAGAGGCTGACCAGGATCGTGGTTGTCTCTCCTGTTGTTCCAGCCAGGATCGTAACATGTGTCACTCTATTAGTATGGGGGATGCTGCTCTCCCTACTGCGAGTCAGGCTAGTGGGACTGTGGGTTCTCAAACCTGCACTACTTCCACCACCATATCTTCGCTTACATCCAGGGATGTAAGTAAACTCGGTGAAATCTCCTAAACCTCCCCCTCATGCATCGTTGTTCAGTGTGGTAGCTCAATCTACGGGAATTCCCGCTTCATCACAAACCAATAACATGTCGAACCCGTCCACTATAGATGAGGCTGGGTTTACTAGGGTTGGAGTGGATGGTAAACACCATCCTGTGAAACCGGACCACCGACGTAAAATTATACGGACGGAGGTGGGTCAAGCATCTGGATGGGGACCATCAGCTGCCAAGACCCATGGCTGGAGGCACCAGTTGGTAGGTGGCACTAGATCTACGGATAGAGGTCTTACAATCGAGCTGAGGCATCGGCTTTACATCACAGGGTCCCGGCCGTCGATTACTTCGAGTGATATTATTGAATATATTCGTGATGAGCAGAGTTTGACAATCGAGTGAGACTTTGCTCCCACTTCTTCTCCCTCGAGGAAATCCATTATAATTGGTTGCAAGGACTCGGAATGTAACCAGCTGCTGAGTCCGGATGTTTGGCCTTTGTATGCAAAGGTTGGGTTATACTTTCCCCCTCGTGGCAGTCTGGCAGGTTCTCTTACTAACCCAAAGAGTAATTCAGGTACTGGCGGTGTTGCTGTCGATCAACCTAATGTGCCGAATATTAGTGCGAGTTCCCCAGTTGATGGCATTGTTGTCCTATCTGCGGGCGCAGACACTTAATTTGAGCTCCACTCAGGGATTTTACGTTTTTACGTTTTATTATGAATTATTTCGATTTTTTTTTATATTTATATATAACAACTTTTTACTCACTTATATAAGTGAAAGAAAAGTATTATTATTGTTTTTTTTATTTATTTATTAATTATGTCTTGTAATCGTTTTTTGCATATTTTATTATTCTTTTCTATTGTATTTTCTTCTTGTTTTGTTTCTTTTTTTTTACCATGGTTTCTATCTGTACATATAATTGTAATTCCATTAATAGTCCGGAGTCTCGACTTGTCCTGGATGACATATTCGCCCAGAACCCGGACCTTATACTTCTTCAAGAGCATTGGCTCACCAAGCAGGATTTGGGATACCTTAATGATTTGAATATTAGCTATATTGGACGAGGAACCTCTCCGGTGGATCTCTCCAGTGGGCTACTCCGTGGAAGACCCTATGGGGGATTAGTGATTATGTGGAAGCGGTCCATTGCATCAGCCATTGAAGTTGTTTTGTATGATGACGAGCGTATTATGGGTTTGGATGTCAACAGACGATGGGAACCGGAATATCTTACTTAATATATATCTATCCCATGAATACCCAGATAATGACAAACTGTATGACTGTTATTTAGGGCGAATACATAGTATACTGGAGATGGAACCTACTCCATTTGCTTGCATTGTTGGTGATTTTAATGCTAAGCCAGGTGGGTCTTTCTTCTCGAAGTGTACCGCTTGGATTGAGGAATTGTCTATGCATATTGTGGATGTTGAGACATTGCCTAGTAATACTTTCACTTTCATTAGTTCTGCCCATGGGAGTACGTCATGGCAGGACGTTGTTTGTTCAGGGGGGGGGGGGGGGGGGGAGGTTGTGGTCAAAATTTGATAACTTCGAGGTTGGTTACGATTTATCTATATGTGATCATCTGCCGGTTTACTTTTCGATCAACGTTACTCCCTCCGTATCTGCTGGCCCCCCCACAAATAGGGATCAGTAATTCGGCCGACTCTGCGGCTCCGTCGTTTCGATGGAACAAAGTAAACTTTGAGTCTCAATCCCGTTATCAGCAGTCTATAGATAATTTCCTTGGTGATAACACGAGCTGTTTCAATGATCCTATTTTGCGCTGTGATAAGGCTCAGTGCAAGGACCCTAAACATATCTATCACGCCAACCATATGTGTGATGTCATACGGGTCTCGCTGGAATCGTCTGCGAGGCAGTTTATTCAACAGAGTAAGCAGGCGAATCCTTCGGGCGCGAAATATAAATCAGTTCCGGGCTGGAATTATATAGTAAAAGCGAATTATGACGCTTCTAGGCTCGCTTTCAAATTATGGCGTTCCCAGGGATGTCTGCGTTCTGGTACTCTGTTCCAGGAATATCAGACAAGTAAAGCTAGGTTCAAGCGATCTATGCGCCTTGCAAAGAAGGAGGAGGAAAGATCGCGAGATGACAGGTTGGCTGAGTCGTTGTGTTCAGCGGATGGTTATTTCTGGTCAAACATTAGTAAACGGACCAAAAGTTCTACCCTGTTGCCAAACAGGGTTGATAAAGCCAATGGGGAGGCGGAAATTGGCGCGATGTTGAAGGAATACTTTTCTAGCTTACTTAATTGTAATAATCCTGACTCTGATAAGGATTTTGTTGACAATTTACTAATAATTCGATTAGGTCAATGATATACTCATTACGAGTAGCGAGGTGGAAAATGCTATAGGCAGACTCAAGCTTGGTAAAGCAGTTGGACCTGATAAGTTTTCTTCCAAGCATTTTAGATTTGGTTGTACCGATCTGCTATGCAAATATATTGCCCGCTTATTTAATTTAATGATATTACACGGTCATTTACCTGATATTTTAATTGAAGCAAATATTATTCCGCTTATTAAGGACAAAACTGGGGATGTAACCAGTAAGGACAATTATAGGGGAATCACAATAGTAATATATTTACTAAAGTGTTTGAGGTTGTTGTTTTAAAACGGCTCATCTGGTTTCTCGATACTGCTCACAACCAGTTCAGTTATAAGGTAAACTCAGGTACAGAATTTTGTATTTTTGCTTTTAAGGAGACTGTCAATTATTTATCTTGAGAATTATAGCCTTGTATTCTGCTGTATGTTGGATGCTAGCAAAGCTTTTGAATGAATGGCAAGGTGGTGGGTGGACTCTGTAGAGTTTTGCAACCAATAAATTATATGCCCGTTGCTCAACCAACGAAGCTAGCGCCTTCAAATTGATGAAAAATTCAGTAACTAACTTAGGTGAAAAAGTTGAGGTGAATCCTGATACTTAGGTGAAAAAGTTGAGGTGAATCCTGATAACTCAGACTGTAGAAGACTAATAAAACGGATATAATGAATTACCCTTATGTGAAGTACCGTTATGTACCATACTCAACTCATTCGTGATGTGAAATTATTGTTGTATCATTGCAGATCGCATGGCGTACCGTACTGTGGGGTTTTGTTCTCCAGTTTCTATTCGGTCTTATCATCATCCGAACCGAGCCGGGCTTCGAAGCATTCAAATGGTTGGGCCATAATATTGAAACATTCCTCCGTTACTCCGATGTTGGAACTGCATTTGTCGTTGGCGAATTATTTGGTAAAAATATATTCATAATTCAGGTGTGTTTATTATATTTTTGATTTATTATATTTTATTATGAGTTTCTGAAATGGGTATAAACAAAGAAATTAACATGATATCTAAAAATCGGTTTCATATTTTTGGAAACCAAACCTGCTGGCCCATCTATAATTAATTGTTGTCCATATTGTATTGTTGTCCTTATTGTAACCATGGCTAATTGCAGCCAAAAAGCATTTATGGTCATTTCAAAAAAAGGTATATAATTTCATTTCAAAACATATATTTAATTTAATTTCAGAAATAAAGGTATATAATATAATTTTAGAAAAATTTATATAATTTCATTTCAGAAATATATATATAATTTCATTTCAGTAAAATGTATTTAATTTAATTTCAGATAAATGTAAATATTTTCATTTCAAAAATGTATTTAATTTCATTGAACAATTTCAGACATCATATTCCTGTGTCCTGTATCGGTGCATTCTTACCCTATCAGTCTTTATATTGTCTATATGATACCGATACCGGTTTGGTATCCTAATAATACTGTACGTACCGTACATGACCATAATGATACCTAAATTTATGGTTAAGTATAAGTGCAATGCATGGCATTATTGTGAAGATTAAATTATGCCTGGGACCCTCTAAATACCGTATTGAAGCTTCATATTTGATTTATATTTTATTTGTGTATTATTGACCAGACCCTTATTACCTGAACTTGTGACCTGACCCATTGACCAGACCCTCTAAATACCGTATTGAAGCTTTATATTTCATTTATATTTTAATTGTGTAGTATTGACCAGACCCTTATTACCACAATTAAGTAACCTGCATAATCTTGTAACAAGTGTTTACTTTCATTTATTGTTTTGGTCCC
>JAUCBJ010001218.1:0-49281 GCA_032718475.1 Nemertoderma westbladi
AGAGACTGAATCAAAGGCCTTGAAGAAGTCAACAAAGATAACAGCCAGATGCCTGTCTTTCTTTTTTGATAATTCTTCAATTATCCTTCTAAGTGCCAAAATGGGCTCCATGGTCCCACGACCTTTACGGAACCCATTCTGATTTCCACGGAGCAGTCTCTCAATGGGATCCCTGATGCGATTTAATAGAATCCTATTGTATAGCTTTGCAGCAATCGAGATCAATGAGATTCCCCGAAAAGAACCATAGAGTGTTAGGTTGCCCTTCTTGGGAACTGGCACCAACTTATTTGTTTTCATTTCTTGTGGGACTCTTGTTGTACGGTACATGTCTACTATGATGGGATAGATGAGCTTTAAACACTCAGGTATTTTAAAGACCTCAGGGGGAACACCATCTACTCCACTGGCACGATTGGTCTTAATGCTCTTTGCAGCAGCCTTCACTTCTGCAAAGGAGATATCGCCAATGGGAATATCTGGGAGTACAGACTCAGACACCTTTACTTCTATAAAGTTATCAGGCAATACCCTGTCATTATTGAGGAGCTTTTCAAAGTGGGCTTTCCAACCATTGAGGCGATCGGCTGGTGATTCAGCCTTAACCTTGGTGGTTGGTTGGCTTTTCCGCCCAGTAAGCAGATTGATCGATTTCCATGCCTGGGATGATTGCCTGCTGTCGTCAGCATCATTGATGGCATCAACCTGTTGGTTTATTAGCTCCTGTAGATTAACAGAGTACTGCCTGTTCAGGGACCTAGATGCAGCCTTAACTGCATTCTTGGCCGCTGTAGTCTGTTTGAGTCGGGACTCTTTCTGCGCCTTATGAAGGTCATTTCGGCACTTTTGAATTTTGTTGTCAGTCCAGGGGGCCCTTTTCCTGTTTCGAGGGTATACAGGAACTGTTTCTGCAGCTGCTAACTTAACTGCTTCTGTAAAGGCAGTATAGCCCTCACAGTGATCTGCCGCCTCAGAGGCAAGAGCCTCATACCTGTTGCTCAGCTGTAGTGTGAAGCTGGATCTCACACTTGGCTGTTGCAACAGAGAGGACCAGTCATGCCGCGGCAAGGCAGATTTCGTTGTTCTGCTAGCACGCAGACTAAGTCTTACCTTGGCCACAATAAGGCGGTGATCACTGGAGAAGGGTCGAAGTGTAAATGCATTACAGTCTTGTATAGAGCTCCTGTATTTCCTACGAAACAGAATATGGTCTATCTGGGACTTGTGACCACTGGGTCCACTATGAGTCCATAGCTTTCCAGTTCGCTTCTTGAACTGGGTTCCAGCCGAAAACAATCCATTTCCAGAGATAAAATCCTGAAGATGGACAGAATTTCGGTTAACACTATTGCTATAGACCCAGGGCGATGTAGGTGATTGATGCAGACTTGCATTAAAGTCTCCCAGGAATGTTAAGAATGCATGCTGATCCACTCCATCAGTAGCTGCTTGTAGATTGTGGTAGAAATTTTCCACCTCCTCTACAGGGGCAACACTAGTTGGAGAGTAGCACACAATCAGAACCACCTTAGGAAACTTCTTAGCCAGTCTTCCAGAACATGAGAAGTGGCAACGGATGATGCGGTTAGAGATTTGGTCTATTTTGTCCAATGCTGCATGTGCAGTTGGATTCATCAATAGACCAATTCCACCATTGCCGCTATCATCTGCTGACGCGAGGGCGAGTCGCCAACCGCCCCCCATGTCCTTAATCAGAACCTCATCAGTCTGTCCAGTCTGCATTCGGTGCTCTTGAACACCCACTGCGCTAAGAGAAAGCTTATCTGCCAAGGCAGTCAGCTCACCTTGTCGCATTGGGGACCCGAGTGTTAGGGTGTTTACTGAGGCTAGTCTAGTGACTTGCCTCAGATTCACCAATGGCTTTGTTGGTCGGGGTGGAACATGAGAGTAGCCTCCAACTCCAGAATCCCTCTCCCCATCACAATCTGGCCTCCCTGGTGACCCAGGGTTTGGGCCAGAAAGGTCATCAGGAAAGGGACTCAAAGAATTGTTGACTGCTCTCTCTCCAGTAGGGGGTGAGACAGGCAGCCGGTCAGGAGTTAACTGACGCCTGTGAGGCCGATTGTGTCCGGTAATTCCACTGGCCTCTAGTGGCCGGACCTCCGCATTGCTAATGTAATCCATAGTGGGGGTTGGGGGGTGCTTTTTTGCCGAGTCAGCTCTCGGGGCAAATACCACACCCTGGTTTGCCATTCCACAGGGTGGGTGTCGCAATGGAGTCAGATATGAGGCCCATCACCCATATCTACTCTGGCGCACATGACCCACCATTGGCTGTTGCAGCTCATCTGCTGGGTCATGCCCTGTACCCTTGCTGCCAGGTGCAGGTCGCAGTGAAGTGCTCTCAGAGTGGACATGAGAACACTCTACTCCTGACCAGCCATTGGTAGATCACCATCTGCCTGGTCAGGCCATATACCCCTGCAGCCAAGTATATGGGTCCTTAATCCAGGACCAAGGGCGTCCTTATCCCAGAACGAAGGGGGTCCTAGTTACAGGACCAGATTTGCCCTAGTAAAAGGGGTCTATGCAGCTACAGGTGGCACCTCCTTTATGCTGCATGGAGGTGGCAAGTTTTCTTGATCAATGACCTAGAATACCTGACCTGACTTGTATTCGAAGGTCCTCACCTGACTTCCGGATCCATGATCCCAGGTAACAGAAGTCATCCACATGCTCAAGCATACCATCTTTTGAGCTTATGCTCATCCGATAGATCATAGAAGACTCAATTCTTAGTGGTACATCATTTTTGGTGCACCAAAATTATGGCGTGGCAAGTAGGCTTACTTCAAATTTTCAAAATTGCGATATTCAGAAAATACCACAAGGTTTTCATTTCAACCTATTTTTAAAGGGTATCTGGACCGCTGAATCGATTGAAAGTAATATTGAAGGTTCAAGTCTTAGTGGTACGACATTATTGGTACACCACAATTAGGGCGTGGTACTTTTCAAAATGTAAATAAGTGACACTTCCTAATTTTGGTGCACCAAAAATGCCGAACCACTAAGTCTTTAGGCTTCTATAATACTTTGAAATTGATTCAGCGGTCCAGAAAGCCTATAAATATGCGTTGAAATCTCAACTTTGGTTTATATTCCGAATCTCGCATTTTTCAATATTTTAAGTGCCACGCCGTAATTTTGGTGCTCCAGAAAGGTCGATCAACTTCAGGCTTCGATAATATTTTCAATCAATTCAGCGGTCCAGAAAACATATAAAAACGCGTTGAAATCAAAAGATGGGGGTATTTTTCAAATATTGTTTTTTTCATAATTTGAAGTGCCATGCCTACTTCTTATGTGCGCGAAAAATAGCATCCAGTTCAATTTTCGGAAATGGAATATATTCACATTCGATTCAGCGTAGTGAAAAACCTACTAATGCTAGCCAACAATGCCACACTATCAGTTTTTAGAATATCAAAAAAATTTATATATTTTGTCCTGGGACTACTTCTATTTTTCATGAAAATTATTATACACAACCTTATGAAATTTTCATTTTTTTGGATTTGAAAATGTTCTTCGATAATTTTTTCATTTACAGCCCAAATTTCTTAGGGTTTTATTGGATGATTACAAAAATACAGCGGTGGGCCGAATCGACCCCCCGCCAATGCTGCTAATGGTGTAAACACCCCAGTGTTAATAGGGTTAATACTTGCCGCCTTTGATTGCCTTTATGATACTTTATTGATTGCATAAGCTCTTTTCCTTTCGCCAGTAAATCCAACAGGCTTCTGCGGCATAGAAGGGAAGTGTTACATCATAAAGTGTGGGTTGGATGTTTCGTTAAAGCCCGGTTTATACACTCAAAAAAATTTGTTGTTCTCCAAACTTCCAAAATTGGGTGGTTTGAATAAAAACAAGTAAACACTTGTAAGTGAACACTTCTATGAAAAGTGAAGTAGAGAAGTGAAGAGTGAAGTGATGAGTGAACTCTTAAAATACCCTTGAATAAAGGAACACTTCACTTTCACTTTTACTTCACGCTTCACTTCAGCCAATCATCGGCAATTATAAATGTATTGCTTCGTTAATTGGTTGGATTCGAACGGAAATTGTTGTTGCTAGGATCTTTTCACAACAATTCCCAAACTTATTAAAATTTCGGTCATTTTGATTAAAGATTTTAGAACAATTACAATGGAAGCAGGACAATTCGGTCCGGACAATTCGGTCCCGGACAATTCGGTCCCATTAATTTTGTGTTTTGGGACCGAATTGTCCGGGACCGAATTGTCCGGGACCGAATTGTCCGGACCGAATTGTCTGGGACCGAATTGTCCGGACCGAATTGTCCGGGACCGAATTGTCCTACATCTAATTACAATAAGGCAGTTTTTGACATTATTTTATTAATGTTTTAGAACATCACGCGGCCAAAAAATGTATTTAATTTTTATGCATGGTATAGCTAGTATTTTCAACACGTACAACACGTAACAAAACACCTACAGTCCCAATCCCAATAAACATTAACTTGGTCATTTTGGTGGCCAAAATTACCAAATTGGCCAAGTAAAAACTGCGGTATTCATGAAACGAACTGCTGAGGCATGTTGGCTTGTTAATCACAGCCAGTGAATACAGGCTGACTGTAAGTAAAGCCCAGCATGTTGGCGCTGAGGTAGAGTTCTGAGGTAGAGTTCTCTATACCTTTAGGTAGAGAGAAAGGCTCCAGTGTAGTAATGGCTGGGCTCGCCACTGTAGTAAACATGCCTGTAAGAGTGCAGTGTGAGGCGCCCTAACTTATTATTTTCTACATATTTTTTACTAATCTAATAATTAACAAACCTATACCTGTCACTTAGGTTATAAGCAGTGAGCTAGCACTTGCAGCGTAATAATTAATTATTTACTTTAATTCTATTCGATTGGTAATAAAAATAACGAGTTCATATATTTAATTTGTAAAAATTCTTTAACATATGAGAAAAGAACTTTACATAGATTTTTGTTGGTATTGTTCGTGTAAAGTTTCACAAACATCAACGGGATTAGAAACTATTTTGCCGTTAATAACAAAAGGACCAACATTTTACTTTATCCTTACGTTTCGTGTTAGCAAAGGAAAAAAATAATTTCGGATTTACTTTGATCTTATTCACGGCATTAATTTCGTTCCTTTTTAATTCATGCTGGCGAGATAGATCGACTCGACTCGAGTTTAGTCAAATCGGATTTAATTTGGCTATTTTCACTTTTGACGTTGAATTTATTATTCTTTTCAACAACTTTGTTCGTTTTTAAAATAATGACCGTCTGTCTAAGGGAATTTTTGCTAAGGGAATTGAGGCGGGATATTAATTCGCCAAGGCGAGTTTTGCGTCCAGTTCCCCCCCCCCCCCCCCCCCCCTGTCTCGATAAATAATAATTACATAATCATAAATTCACCCAAATATGCCGACTCCGTTAGCACAAAGCCAGAGCCTGCTGATATTATAATGTTTTCAGTTACTATCGCCCTCGAATTCAGACCCAGCTACTAGAAATAGGCCGCGCCGTCTAATCTGAATTTCATCAGTATACCGAACTCGTTCGAGACTGAGTGTCGCTATTTAATAGCTACCTCTCGCTCTGTCACAGACCCAGCTTCTAACTATAAAACTATAATTAGGACGCCTTCATACAGAACACGTTGCCATTTCATAATGACTCTAAACTGAAGCTACACAAAGGAAAAGGTGAGAAGTGATTATCTAATAATAACACACACAATCCGATTATTATACATACTCCTCCTTTTAACAAAGCCGCATTCAACTAACTCCATTATTACGGATCTAGGACACTTCCCCCCCGGACACTTCCCCCCCGGACACTTCCCCCCCGCCCAAGTAGGACACTTCCCCCCCGGACACTTGCCCCCCGGACACTTCCCCCCCAGTTAAAGTGTTAAAATTAATCTGGGTGCATCAAAGCAATAAACAAAAGTTAAAGATGGTTACAGGACAAGTTGTATCTAGACAAGTTTTTTCAAAATTATAAAAGAAACATTTTTATAGTCAAATTTTGTTTGTTTTTCTTTTAATTCCTTTAATTCTTTTAATTTCTTTTAATTGGGGGCTGCCGCCCCCAAACCCCCGCTTCTTTTCTTGGGGGTTATCGCCCCCAGACCCCGGCATTTCCCTGAGTGCCCGTGATGAAAGACTTAAGACCACTTGGAAATAATTAATTCATGTTTGTATCATCAGATAATAAATTGACTAAGCCTAAAGTAGGAGCTGTATTGAATGTTAACCAATTTAATATATAAATTACTACAATATTATATAATTCAACAAAATCCTATTAAAAATATTTCAAGTAACCAGGAAATTTAATATGTAGTGTGTATAATATCTATATAGTATGTATAGTAGTAATATGTATATCAATATGTAATGCTGAACACAGAATACAGGTCGACGCATGTCGATTTTACCCTGGAGAGGTATAATTTTGATTGCAACAATAATATTCATCCCCATCTGCTACAATTTGAAGAAGACTATTACATAATAATACCTATATTTAAAACAATTAATTATTATAATTCTATAGTTAATAAAAGCAGTATATCATCATTCCGGGGATGGAATTTATAGGTCATCTAATATAATTAATTGTTTAAAGATTAGCAAACAATACGATGTAATTGCATTGATAAAACCCATAAATAAAACTTAGATATAAAATGTAAAATCAGGATGCAAAAGATCACTTTCTGAGCTACGAAAGGAAAATTGGATACAACTTATCTGGATACAAACGGTCCGTTTACCTTACAAAATGAAAAATACGAATGTGCGAAGTTAAGATCAGTCGGGGGGGAAGTGTCCGCGGGGGGGAAGTGTCCGCGGGGGGGAAGTGTCTGGGGGGGAAGTGTCCGGGGGGGAAGTGTCCTACTTGAGCGGGGGGGAACTGTCCGGGGGGGAAGTGTCCGGGGGGGAAGTGTCCGAACACCCATTATTACGTATTAGCCTGTGCTGTATCAATGCCTCAGTGGGTGGTCTTTACTACAACTGAAAGGCCCGACTCAGTTTCAGGTAAGTTAACAATCTGTCAATAATAAAAATGAAAGCGCGCCGACATTTAGTCAGAGCAACCAAAAATGGATGTCCAAGGAGACGGGCTGTCTGGACTTGACTGAGTCGAGTTAAATCGCTTCGCCAAAACGACCAAGTAGCCCATAGGAATACACTACATTTTTTTTGGCGATTTTGGTCATTTTGGCCGCCAAAACGACCAAGTTAATGTTTATTGGGATTGGGACTGTACAGTAGATTGGGGAAAATCAATATTTCAACGGTATCCAGTATTTTAAAAAGCTATTTTAGCTATTATGAAAGAAATGATTTTTATTTTTCAATGTTATTTTAAGGGGGGTGTACACCATTTTCGGACAACTCTTCGATTTATCACTCTCAGCGTTTCAAATTTTTTTTGTTTTTGGCTTAATTTGGAATATAAGTGCCTAAGATGCCATTCTACATGACAGGTTAGAAAAAAATTTTTTATCGCTATTTAATATTAGTTAATACTAGTTAACAATAAAAAAAACTTGATTGCGCTTAAAACCCTAAGGCTTTTACAGTTTTGAATCTAATCACATGAAAGTTTTTTTATATGATAGATCAAAGATGGGGCAACATAACTATCAGGCGAAATTTTGTGAAAATAAATTTGCACCGCTAGGTGGCGCTGCAAATTTAGGCTAAATTTTTAGGTTTGTTATAAATAGTATTAAATTTTATTAACAAATAATTTCGAAAAGTTGTCTGATAATTTTATGCAAGGTGGCTATCTAGACACCCACAGGAAGTTTCAGACTAATTGCTCAAAAATTATAGAAGTAGTAGGGTTTTGAAGTTGACAATTTCATAAAGAAAATATTTTGAGATAATCGACATTTCCTTATACATACTAATAGTAATTTCAATAGGAATCCCTAAATGGGAATTGTTATAACTTGAAAACTAAAAGAGCTATTAAATAGCGGTTTTCAGATTTGGAAACACCATTCAATGGTGCATTATAATAGACCGTAAAAAAATTCAACACATTTTTGACCAAAATGGTGTACCCCCCCCCCCCCCCCCCCCCCTTAATTATTAAAAATTGTCTGAGAATTGTGGGGCGAGCCACGAAGTTGGCGGAGCCTTAGCGAATTGACACTGTTAGGGGGTGGGTCAATTTATGCAAATAGTTGTCGTCGTCGTCGTCGTCGTTGTCGTCGTCGTCGTTGTCGTCGTCGTCGTCGTTACGATTTTGACATGCTAATAACTTTGTCGGATTTAAAGCTGCCAAGTTGAAAATTTGTAGGTATCAATATGAGCAAAAGTTGAGATTTTTGAGAGACTTTCAGACACCATCAGTGCAATGGTCTCCCGCTAGAGGGCCACATGTCTAAACATTAAATGCCCTCCCATTTCTTTGCTTTTAATCCGTTTAAGCTGAAACTTGGCAGATATGTATTAGACCATTAGCTGTGACTTTCAAAGGAGGCGAATTCATCTGCAGTTCTCCAGTCTGCCGCTAGAGGGCCAACGTGACTATTTGCATAAATTGACCTACCCCCTAACAGTGTCAATTCGCTAAGGCTCTGCCAACTTCGTGCTGCGCGAAGTCCCCACTTCGTGTCTGTAAGGCATTGATGCTACGCCTTGTTTTTAACCCCTTTTTATCCTATGAAAATGGTTTTATCATGAGGTTTTTTGTTATAGAATAAATATTTGACCTTCTGACTGTAAATACTGTAGCTAACAATTTTGTGTCTGAGCTAGTAGCCTACATGTTATTAGATTGTAATAAAATTAAAATTATACTTTTCTCATCAATTAAATTTCTCTGAAATAATTTATGAAACATAGCTAGTAATTTGTATTTGATAATCAGGATAGCTATTAATTATTTGCTACTATAGCTAGTTTTTTTTATAATATAATTAATTAAACCAAAAATATTGGTACAGTAAAAACAAGGTACAAAATTTCACATATGCATAATGGTATTACGAAGATATTACGCACGATTAATTAAGATTGCTGTAATAATATAAACTTTTAGAGTTCGCTCTACACGATATGAGATGGTACTGCGTCGCAGGCTCGCCACAGAGTCTACAACAGCAACTACTAGAGGCTTCGTGAAAACGCCTTGTCGAGCAAATATGGTGCATTGCTAAACGTGAGAGAATTTGTCGAGACTTTTGGTTCGAGTTCGCCCAACTTCGATCAGAGTGCAGTCCTAAAGACCAAAATTCACTTTGGATGTCATCGAGTTTTTCATTAATATTACTGTGAGATATTAAACTCTGTTGTGAGTGGAAGATTTAACTTGTCCACCAACTCCAGTGTCAACGGATGTTCCTGAGCCAATGCGTAGACTAGGCGAATTTCACTAAATTTTGAAATTGATAGAGTCTTCTTCAGATAGACTGTTTTAATTTTATCTAAAGTTTCCATATCACTGGATTTCAGATATTTTGACTAGTTTTCCATTTAAGTAAAATTTATCGTTTAGGCACAACTTCCCACCTCGTCGAAACTTAATAATAGCAGTTTTATCCAAATTAACTTCAAGACCTTTTGCTTGTGTCCAATCCCAAAGGGCGTCTAATGCGGCTTGAATTTCTTCTCTAGTATGGGCGTAAAATAAAAGGTCATCAGCAAACAGCAATATTACAACTTCGCCTATTTTCCGTACTGCTTCTCTAACAAAACCAAAAATATCAGAAATGATAATCACAAACAAAAAGGACTGAGACATTCACCCTGTGCCAATCCCCGTATCTGTGCTATAATCTTAGATAACCGCAGTCCATCATAAATTCTAATAAAATTTGTTGACAAAATGGCTTTAATTATTCTGTAGAGGCTTCCTTTAGTTTTTTTTTTACAAAATATACAGTAGAGATAGCTGTCAAAATACAGTTTGCGGCCTACTATTCAGAAATGTAAATTATATACTTTTTTTTATTTTAACAATTTTATTTAATACGGTTATAACGATGACGAGACGATAGAGACATGATGCCGCGCCCGGGGTAGGGACGTGACACATCACCCCGTACCCGTGTAGAAGCGTGACCCCGCGCCCGGGTAGAGACGTGACACATCACCCCGTGCCCGTGTAGAAGCGTGACCCCGCGCCCGGGTAGAGACGTGACACATCACCCCATGCCCGTGTAGAAACGTGACCCCGCGCCCGGGTAGAGACGTGACACATCACCCGGTGCCTGTGTAGAAGCGTGACCCCGCGCCCGTGTAGAAGCGTGACCCAGCGCCCAGGTACAGACGTGACACATCACCCCGTGCCCGTGTAGAAGCGTGACGCAGCGCCCAGGTAGAGATGTGACCCCGCGCCCGGGTAGAGACGTGACACATCACCCCGTGCCCGTGTAGAAGCGTGACCCCGCGCCCGTGTAGAAGCGTGACCCTGCGCCCGTGTAGAGACGTGACCCAGAGCCCGGGTAGAGACGTGACATATCACCACGTGCCCATGTAGAGACGTGACCCCGCGCCCGTGTAGAAGCGTGACCCTGCGCCCCTGTAGAGACATGACTCCGCGCCCGGGTAGAGACATGACACATCACCCCGTGTAGAAGCGTGACCCCGCGCCCGTGTAGAGACGTGACCCCGCGAGCGGGTAGAGACGTGACACATCACCCCGTGCCCGTGTAGAGACGTGACACATCACCCCGTGCCCGTGTAGAAGCGCGACCCCGCGCCCGTGTAGAAGCGTGACCCCGCGCCCGTGTAGAGAGGTGACCCCGCACCCGGGTAGAGACGTGACACATCACCCCGAGCCCGTCTAGAAGCGTGACCCTGCGCCCGTGTAGAAGCGTGACCCCACGCCCATGTAGAGACGTAACCCCGCGCTCGGGTAGAGACGTGACACATCACCCCGTGTAGAAGCGTGACCCCGCGCCCGGATTTGGAGTGTTGTAATTTAGTAACCTTTAATTTTATTATTCTTTTTTCACTGTTCAAGTAAATTACATTGATGTAAAAATTAGCGACGCCCCTGTCTGTAACTGGTAGGCAGGTGCCAGCAGTCTGTATGTAACTGGAAGCCAGGCGGCAGCAGTCTTTCTGTGACAGTTAATTATAAGAATGTAATTTAAAGTGATAACTAACACACAGTAGTATCTATACTAAGGTTAGTTACTAATAATGTTTTATAAAGGTCTTAATACTTGCCGCCTTTGATTGCCTTTATGAGACTTTATTGATTGCATAATAGGGTGGGCCGATTTTCAGTTTTTGTTGAATTTTTATTTGTCTACCAACTAAAAAGTTGCCTTTCTATCCGAAATCATCATACAAATTATTTTTAGTGTGAAAAAATGAAAATTACCCCCTGCACCTAGAGCTCGAAAATTTACAATTAACCAAAAAAAATTGAATTTATTACAGTAGTTTTAATAAAGCCATTTACTGCGTAGAGGTGTTTTCTTCTTTATAAACCTTTTCTAACAGGATGAAAATTATGTTAACAATTTGGTATTTAATTCAATAATATAAATTGACCCCTGCACTAACTAACTGAAAGAAGTCAATTATTAGTAAAATGGCTTAAATTATTTTATGCTCTAATTACAGTATATTAACTATAAGTAATTGATAATTAATATATCAATGTTGGCGCTTCTGGGTGAGTACAAAACAAAGACCTAATTAAGTAACCTGCATAATCTTGTAACATGTGTTAACCTTCGTTTATTGTTTTGGTTCCCCCAATACGCCTCTGTAACCTGCTCCTTTACTAACTTGCTCCTTTAAATGGCAATGGGACCTTACGCTCTTTATAGGACCTAACGCTGTTTTGGACCTAACGCAACTTTAACTCTTTGTTTTGACACTAAAACAAAATCGCCTCCGCTTTGCAGGACATTGCTTTCGCCGTGAGGACCAGCCAGTGCATAATCTTGTGCTTTGGCAGCCTCATGGAGTGAATAAGCATGGCGGACAGCCCATGACTTTCTTGAGACGCATCTTAAAGGACACTGGCCTTGAAGATGCGGATGATCTAGCAATTGTCATGGGTGATAGGGAGTTGTGGCGGCGCAATTTTGTCGACAAGCCGGCACAGCATTCTTAATAATGCAGCTGCAATGCAGCATGCCGATCCTAGTAGTAATAGTTTGTAGAGAACGGGCAGTACAATCTTGAGTATTTGTTTTGTACAGAACGGGCAGTAAAGTCTTGGTTCTTTGTTTTGTACAGAGCGGGCAGTAAAGTCTTGGGGCTTTGTTTTGAAAAGAACGGGCAGTAAAGTCTTGGGTCTTTGTTTTGTACAGAACGGGCAGTAAAGTCTTGGGTCTTTGTTTTGTACAGAACGGACCGTTAAGTCTTGGGTCTCTGTTTTGTACAGAACGGGCAGTAATGTCTTGGGTCTTTGTTTTGTACAGAACGGGCAGTAAAATCTTGGGTCTTTGTTTTGTACAGAACGGACCGTAAAGTCTTGGGTCTCTGTTTTGTACAGAACGGGCAGTAATGTCTTTGGTCCTTGTTTTGTACATAACGGACAGTAAATCTTGGTCTTTGTTTTGTACAGAATGGGCAGAAAAGTCTTGGGTCTTTGTTTTGTACAGAACGGGCAGTAAAGTCTTGGGTTTTTGTTTCGAACAGAACGGGCAGTAAATCTTGGGTCTTTGTTTTGTACTCACCCTGTAGGCGCTTTTGATTCATGCCTTTGACACACTATTAACTATCCTTTACCGACAGGACAATTGCCCTCAGACAATTTCCCCCGAGGGCAATTGCCCCCAGGACAATGGCCCCCTCGAACCATTGCCCCCAGGTAAGGTTTTTTTCGGCAATTAGTCAAGGGATTACTACAAAGTCTGACAACTTGTTTCCAGTGCGGTACCCCCTAGAACTATACTCCCAAGAGAAATGTAAATTCAATGCAACCACTACTCCTAGGTGGGAGGGAACCTCACATTTAATAAATATTATTTTTTAAATATAGGTCTGACAAACATACCTTTTACGCGAATTTGCTCCAATTCATTTCAAATTAAATATTAATACAATTATTATTCACTACTTTCTTAAGGTAGCAATTTGTAACATTTAACAAACAGACCTGAGATTTTGTAGATATTATATTTTTGATAGTAAGATACATATAAATAAATATTTTGTAATACTTATATTAATTTATTTAAATAGATTTAATTTTCATATTATTGCAGATGCCCTTTTCAAAATAAATATATGCCTATTTTTTATAGCATTTTTAGGTTTATTAATTAACATTTACTATTAAAAAAAAATAAGTTTTTGTTAATTTCATGAATAGCATATTTGACTAACCAACAACACAGTTTGAATTCCTTGTGAGTCGAAAAATTCGGCAAAAGCATCCACAATATCCACATATTCATACTGTTTCAATTTCCCTCCCATTTTCTAACATATTTTATATCATTGAAAATAATATGAATTAGGTTCTGTTTTAATTGAAATAATCAAATTGTAACAAAAATGTCTTATTATTGATTATGTGTACGAGTCTTCTATCCTATATGGCATCGAATACATCGTTTTTATTAGAATTTCCATACCATTCCTTAATAAAGAAGAGAATACCAATATGCAGTAATTCAAAATATTAAAACTACAGTATAATAATTAAATGTATTTTTCTGGTTAATTGAAAATTTTCTAGCTCATGGTGCAGGGGGTAATTTTCATTTTTTTGCACTAAAAATAATTTTTATGTTGATTTCGGATGGAAAAGCAACTTTTTAATTGGTAGACAAATAAAAATTCAACAAAAAGTAAAAATCGGCCCACCCTATTGCATAAGCTCTCTGCTCTCAGCTCTTTTCCTTTCGCCAGTAAATCCAACAGGCGTCTGCGACAAAGAAGGGAAGTTTTACCTTATAAAGTGTGGGTTGGATGTTTCCTTAATCCCCGGTTTATACACTCAAAAAAATTTATTGTTCTCCAAACTGCCAAAAACATTATCAGTACGACAACATAATCTATTTAAAAAATAGAAGAATATATGAGAATATATAAAGAATATATGAGAATATATAGAATATATGAGAATATATAAAGAATATATGAGAATATATAGAATATATGAGAATATATAAAGAATATATGAGAATATATAGAATATATGAGAATATAAAGAATATATGAGAATAATAAAGAATATATGAGAATATATAAAGAATATATGAGAATATATAGAATATATGAGAATATATAAAGAATATATGAGAATATATAAAGAATATATGAGAATATATAGAATACAGGAATTAACAATTATTTAAAATTATAATGTTAGACCTGTTGTTTCCTTGTCCTGTTGTTTCAACGTACTACCTTTGTATTCTAGAATACATTATTTTATGAATTGTGTTAAAGTCAAGCAATGTAAAAAACGTGGCAAAAACGCGGGGAAAACGTGGCAAAAAAAGCGGCCAAAAATACGGCAACCAAAATGGTCCTTAACGAAATATGAAATGTCAGACTGTTATTCCCAACCTAAACCAATTATTCAAACCATTATTGGAATCCTGAAATAATTAGGGTGGTGGGCTTTTTACTTTTTTTCCGATTCTATTGTTCTACAGGTGCACAAAAGTTGCTAAATGGTAAAAAAGTAAGGCAAAAAAAAAATTATTTAAATTTCGTCTATATTTTCGCGGATCCCAAGAGGGTTAAATTTTGAGCCGTCGCGATGCAACATATTGAGATATATAACAATATAACACATTGATGAAAGATCAATGACTCAAAGAAAGAACTTCCTGCATGCATCAAATGTGATCAAATGGGTCCAAACTTAGTTAGATAGTTGGGACTAAGGGAAGTAGTGCCACGGGCACATGGCCAGAACCTACCCTTTGGCACAAGTGACTCTTATTCTCAATTTTGGTGATGGACAACTTTTAGGCTTTAAAAAGGCTGTAATGTAGACTTCTGCCTGACTTCACATTTTCTGCGATATCTCAAGAACTATTCGCTCTACGTTTGTTTTGAAGGTGTCTACCCCCACTAAGTCGGTCATTGCGGTTATAATGTGCATAATATTAATGCCGTAGGAGAACTCAAAGTTGGCCATCGCGAAAATTGAGAATAATCTAGTGGCACTAGTTCCATTGATCCAAAAATTTAAATTTTGGTATCTAACTAGGTTTGGACCAATTTGAAGACATTTGATGCAGGGAGGAAGTTCTTTCTTGAGTCTTTGATCTTTCATCAATGTGTTATATTGTTATATATCTCATTATGGCGCATCGCGACGGCTCAAATTTTTAACCCTCTTGGGATCTGTGAAGATATAGAGGAAATTTAAAGAATTTTTTTTGCCTTATTTTTTTACCATTTGGCAACTTTTGTGCACCTGTAGAACAACAGAATCGAAAAAAGTAAAAAAACGAACCACCCTAGAAATCATTTTTTAATTTTTTTGGCCAGACGAATGACGAGGCTACTATGTATCAGTTGTCCCCCAACTAATTTCAGATTTCTTGTAATGTGGTGAATATTTCAATATTTTCTGCCACGCCCACTTTTTGTAGTAGCAAGTAAAATTATATTTGAGATGACAACACTCAATAGTTTAACCACTTAAGACATTCCCCATAAGAACTTATCGTATCATCCCCATGAGCTTTCCCCTTTTTGAGAATTTGAATAGCCTAATGTACCTCCTCTTCTTCAAATGGTTCAAATAAAAAGTTTTTAAAGTTATTCCTAGATTAATTTATCGAGATATTTGTACTTACTGTAGCCAAGTTACAACAGTACCAACAAAATCATATTTACCGCTGTTTAATTCCCTGTAATGTTTCTCGAAAGTGTATTGATATCAGTATTACCAGTGTCACTTTCGTTGCCGCTACATTTCTGTTTCCAAATTTTTTACTGTCTCTCTGGCTGAGACTTGCTAGAATTTTTGACTGACTTAATTTCTAGTCATGTCTCGAATTCCGTAAGACTTTCTATATTTACTACGGGCCTCGTTTACAAGATGATGTGATGCTGTTGTTATTGCAACGGCATTTATTTACTTTATTATTTAAATCCCTAGGTAGGCCTACACCGCATTATATATTTCACTAAATTCCGAATTACCTCCCATAACCTTTTATATTAACCCTATTGACCTACAGTATTGTCTGCGTGACTTTTCCTAAAATTTTCAAAAAAAATTTGGCTCACTAACTAACATCATTTATATCCAGTATATAACGGTTTTTAGGAAGCTGATCACGAATGGAATATGACACTGAAATATATAGTATATTAAAGATTAGGGCATTTTAGTATTTGTGTCAATGTGCGCACCAAAAATACAATTGAAGCACACATTTGATAATCAAAAATCATAACCAAATCAACCTGATTATTAGATATTATGGGTTAACTAGTAACTTAAGGGTTAAATATTCTACGGTTGCTTTAAAGTATATCGTATAATATTTCTATATGGAAAATAAATAAAGAATACGATATTATATATCTGGGTGAAAAGTCGGAAACACCCCCACCACAGGCTATGTGCCCCCCTAGAGTGCAAGGGTGGCGTTTCGGAAAAAAGGTGCGACTCGGCATAAAAGTCGCGATAGTTAGGCTATTAAGTAGTCTGTCCTATTCTACTCTTTATCCGAAGCAAGGACAATTCCGACTCGGACAAAACGAATCGGACAATTCCTACCCGGACAATTTCTTCCCGGACATTTCTGACCTAGGACGGAATTGTCAGTTTTGGAATTGTCTTGATCAAAATAAATAAAAATAATTAATAAAAATAACCTGAAATCGATTACAAAAATCTGTGTTCCAGAACACTAATATTTTTCTTAATTGATAGCTACAGTAATATATGTTTTAGAACATTTCAAAAACCGTAGCAAAGTCTAGCTATAGTATGAAAATTTCGGTGGTGTGCCGTAAACACACTATAATGCCGAATATATTCAATTCGAAAAGTACAATGTAACTATAAAATTACATAGCAAGCGTGTCAAACGAATAATATCTATGGACACAGCCTCAATGTAATGTTGAATAATAAAACGATGCAATGTTAAATAGAATTATTATTTATTATCATTATTATTTTTAAATTATTTGGGTTGGAATTGTCCTATGGTGGATCCGGGCAATTCCGACCCATGAAAATTTAATTCGATCTTTGAGTGGGTCGGACTAGTCAGGGTCGCAATTGTCCGCGTCGGAATTATCCGGGTCGGAAATGTCCGGGTCGGTATTGTCCTGATCGGAATTCTCCGTACACCTTATAATCCTAATAATATATTATATGATTGTCCTCGTCTTCGGCCTCTGCAGTTGCATTGGGCTGAGGCTGGTGGGTGGGTGGAGCTGGAGCCACAGCAGGTGGCATAGGGAGGAGCAGTTGGATTGGGCTGAGGCTGGTGGAAGGGTGGAGCTGGAACCACAGCGGGTGGTATAGGGTGAAGCAGTTGCATTGGGCTGAGGCTGGTGGAAGGGTGGAGCTGGAGCCACAGCGGGTGGTATCAGGAGGAGCAGTTGGATTGGGCTGAGGCTGGTAGAATGGTGGAGCTGGAGCCACAGCGGGTGGTATAGGGAGGAGCAGTTGGATTGAGCTGAGGCTGGTGGAAGGGTGGAGCTATTGCCACAGCGGTGGTATAGGGAGGAGCAGTTGGATTGGGCTGATGCTGGTAGAATGGTGGAGCTGGAGCCACAGCAGGTGGTATAGGGAGGAGCAGTTGGATTGGGCTGAGGCTGGTGGAAGGGTGGAGCTGTAACCACAGCGGGTGGTATAGGGAGGAGCAGTTGGATAGGGGTGAGGCTGGTGGAAGGGTGGAGCTGGAACCACAGCGGGTGGTATAGGGAGGAGCAGTTGGATTGGGTTGAGGCTGGTGGAAGGGTGGAGCTGGAACCACAGCGGGCGGTATAGGGTGGAGCAGTTGCATTGGGCTGAGGCTGGTGGAAGGGTGGAGCTGGAGCCACAGCGGGTGGCATAGGGAGGAGCAGTTGGATTGGGCTGAGGCTGGTGGAAGGGTGGAGCTGGAACCCCAGCGGGTGGTATAGGGTGGAGCAGTTGCATTGGGCTGAGGCTGGTGGAAGGGTGGAGCTGGAGCCACAGCGGGTGGTATCAGGAGGAGCAGTTGGATTGGGCTGAAGCTGATGGAAGGGTGGAGCTAGAGCCACAGCGGTGGTATAGGGAGGAGCAGTTGGATTGGGCTGAGGCTGGTAGAATGGTGGAGCTGGAGCCACAGCGGGTGGTATAGGGAGGAGCAGTTGTATTGGGCTGAGGCTGGTGGAAGGGTGGAGCTGGAACCACAGCGGTTGGTATAGGGAGGAGCAGTTGGATAGGGGTAAGGCTGGTGGAAGGGTGGAGCTGGAACCACAGCGGGTGGTATAGGGAGGAGCAGTTGGATTGGGGTGAGGCTGGTGGAAGGGTAGAGCTGGAACCACAGCGGGTGGTATAGGGTGGAGCAGTTGCATTGGGCTAAGGCTGGTGGAAGGGTGGAGCTGGAGCCACAGCGGGTGGTAACAGGAGGAGCAGTTGGATTGGGCTGAGACTGATGGAAGGGTGGAGCTAGAGCCACAGCGGTGGTATAGGGAGGAGCAGTTGGATTGGGCTGAGGCTGGTAGAATGGTGGAGCTGGAGCCACAGCGGGTGGTATGGGGAGGAGCAGTTGGATTGGGCTGAGGCTGGTGGAAGGGTGGAGCTGGAACCACAGCGGGTGGTATAGGGTGGATCAGTTGCATTGGGCTGAGGCTGGTGGAAGGGTGGAGCTGGAGCCACAGCGGGTGGTATCAGGAGGAGCAGTTGGATTGGGCTGAGGCTGATGGAAGGGTGGAGCTAGAGCCACAGCGGTGGTATAGGGAGGAGCAGTTGGATTGGGCTGAGGGTGGTAGAATGGTGGAGCTGGAGCCACAGCGGGTGGTATAGGGAGGAGCAGTTGGATTGGGCTGAGGCTGGTGGAAGGGTGGAGCTGGAACCACAGCGGGTGGTATAGGGTGGAGCAGTTGCATTGGGCTGAGGCTGGTGGAAGGGTGGAGCTGGAGCCACAGCGGGTGGTATCAGGAAGAGCAGTTGGATTGGGCTGAGGCTGATGAAAGGGTGGAGCTAGAGCCACAGCGGTGGTATAGGGAGGAGCAGTTGGATTGGACTGAGGCTGGTAGAATGGTGGAGCTGGAGCCAGAGCGGGTGGTATAGGGAGGAGCAGTTGGATTGGGCTGAGGCTGGTGGAAGGGTGGAGCTGGAACCACAGCGGGTGGTATAGGGAGGAGCAGTTGGATAGGGGTGAGGCTGGTGGAAGGGTGGAGCTGGAGCCACAGCGGGTGGTATAGGCAGGAGCAGTTGGATTGGGCTGAGGCTGGTGGAAGCGTGGAGCTAGAGCCACAGCGGTGGTATAGGGAGGAGCAGTTGCATTGGGCTGCGGCTGGTGGAAGGGTGGAGCTGGAGCCACAGCGGGTGGTATAGGGAGGAGCAGTTGGATTGGGCTGAGGCTGGTGGGAGGGTGGAGCTGCAGCCACAGCGGGTGGTATAGGGAGGGGCAGTTGGATTGGGCTGAGGCTACAGGAAGGGTGGAGCTGGAGCCACAACGGGTGGTATAGGGAAGAGCAGTTGGATTGGGCTGAGGCTGGTGGAAGGGTGGAGCTGGAGCCACAGCGGGTGGTATAGGGAGGAGCAGTTGGATTGGTATGAGGCTGGTAGAGCTGGAGCCACAGCGGGTGGTATAGGGAGGAGCAGTTGGATTGGTATGAGGCTGGTGGAAGGGTGGAGGTGGAGCCACAGCAGGTGGTATAGGGAGGAGCAGTTGGATTGGGGTGAGGCTGATGGAAGGGTGGAGCTGGAGCCACAGCGGGTGGTATAGGGAGGAGCACTTGTATTGGGCTGAGGCTGGTGGAAGGGTGGAGCTGGTGCCACAGCGGGTGGTATAGGGAGGGGCAGTTGGATTGGGCTTAGGCTAGTGGAAGGGTGGAGCTGGAGCTACAGCGTGTGGTATAGGGGGGAGCAGTTGGATTGGGCTGAGGCTGGTAGAAGGTTGGAGCCGGAGCCATAGCGGGTGGTATAGAGAGGAGCAGTTGGATTGGGCTGTGGCTGGTGGAATGGTGGAGGTGGAGCCACAGCGGGTGGTATAGGGAGGGGCAGATGGATTGGGCTGAGGTTGGTGGAAGGGTGGAGCTGGAGCCACATCGGGTGGTATAGGGAGGATCAGATTGATTGGGCTAAGGCTGGTGGAAGGGTGGAGCTGGAGCCACAGCGGGTGGTATAGGGAGGAACAGTTGGATTGGTATGAGGCTGGTGGAGCTGGAGCCACAGCGGGTGGTATAGGGAGGAGCAGTTGGATTGGTATGAGGCTGGTGGAGCTAGAGCCACAGCGGGTGGTATAGGGAGGAGCAGTTGGATTGGTATGAGGCTGGTGGAAGGGTGGAGGGGGAGCCACAGCAGGTGGTATAGGGAGGAGCAGTTGGATTGGGGTGAGGCTGATGGAAGGGTGGCGCTGGAGCCACAGCGGGTGGTATAGGGAGGAGCAGTTGTATTGGGCTGAGGCTGGTGGAAGGGTGGAGCTGGTGCCACAGCGGATGGTATAGGGAGGGGCAGTTGGATTGGGCTTAGGCTAGTGGAAGGGTGGAGCTGGAGCTACAGCGTGTGGTATAGGGGGGAGCAGTTGGATTGGGCTGAGGCTGGTAGAAGGGTGGAGCCGGAGCCATAGCGGGTGGTATAGAGAGGAGCAGTTGGATTGGGCTGAGGCTGGTGGAATGGTGGAGGTGGAGCCACAGCGGGTGGTATAGGGAGGGGCAGATGGATTGGGCTGAGGTTGGTGGAAGGGTGGAGCTGGAGCCACATCGGGTGGTATAGGGAGGATCAGATTGATTGGGCTAAGGCTGGTGGAAGGGTGGAGCTGGAGCCACAGCGGGTGGTATAGGGAGGGACAGTTGGATTGGGCTGAGACTGGTGGGGGGGGGGGGGGGTGGAGCTGCAGCCACAGCGGGTGGTATAGGGCGGGTAAGTTGGATGGGGCTGACGCTGGTGGAAGGGTGGAACTGGAGCCATAGCGGGTGGTATAGGTAGGAGCAGTTGAATTGGGCTGAGGCTGGTGGAAGGGTGGAGCTGGAGCCACAGCGGGTGGTATAGGGGGGAGCAGTTGGATTGGGCTGAGGCTGGTGGAAGGGTGGAGCTGGAACCACAGCGGGTGGTATGGGGAGGAGCAGTTGGATTGGGCTGAGGCTGGTGGAAGGGTGGAGCTGGAGCCACAGCGGGTGGTATAGGGAGGAGCAGTTGGATTGTGCTGATGCTAGTTGAAGGGTGGAGCTGGAGCCACAGCGGGTGGTATAGGGGGGGGGGGGCAGTTGGATTGGGCTGATGCTGGTGGAAGGGTGGAGCTGGAGCCACAGCGGGTGGTATAGGGAGGAGCAGTTGGATTGGGCTTGTGCAAGCGGAAGGATGGAGCTGGAGCCACTGCGGGTGTTATAGGGAGGACCAGTTGGATTGGGCTGAGGCTGGTGGAAGAGTGGAGCTGGAGGCACAGCAGGTGTTATAGGTGGAGCAGTTGGATTGGGCTGAGGCTGGTGGAAAGGTGGAGCTGGAGCCACAGCGGGTGGTATAGGGTGGAGCAGTTGGATTGGGCTGAGGCTGGTGGAAGGGTGGAGCTGGAGGACAGCGGGTGGTATAGGGAGGAGCAGCTGGATTGGGCTGAGGCTGGTGGAAGGGTGGAGCTGGAGTCACAGCGGGTGTTATAGGGAGGACCAGTTGCATTGGGCTGAGGCTGGTGGAAGGGTGGAACTAGAGCCACAGCAGGTGTTATAGGGAGGAGCAGTTGGATTGGGCTGAAGCTGGTGGAAGGGTGGAGCTGGAGCCACATCGGGTGCTATAGGGAGGAGCAGTTGGATTGGGCTGAAGCTGGTGGAGCTGGAGCCACAGCGGGTGTTATAGGGAGGAGCAGTTGGATTGGGCTGAGGCTGGTGGAAGGGTGGAGCTGTAGCCACTGCGGGTGGTAGGGAGGAGCAGTTTGATTGGGCTGAAGCAGGTTGAGCTGGAGCCACAGCTGGTGGTATAGGGAGGAGCAGTTGGATTGGGCTGAGGCTGTTGGAAGGGTGGAGCTGGTGCCACAGCGGGTGGTATAGGGAGGGGCAGTTGGATTGGGCTTAGGCTAGTGGAAGGGTGGAGCTGGAGCTACAGCGTGTGGTATAGGGGGGAGCAGTTGAATTGGGCTGAGGCTGGTGGAAGGGTGGAGCTGGAGCCACAGCGGGTGGTATAGGGGGGAGCAGTTGGATTGGGCTGAGGCTGGTGGAAGGGTGGAGCTGGAACCACAGCGGGTGGTATGGGGAGGAGCAGTTGGATTGGGCTGAGGCTGGTGGAAGGGTGGAGCTGGAGCCACAGCGGGTGGTATAGGGAAGAGCAGTTGGATTGGGCTGATGCTAGTTGAAGGGTGGAGCTGGAGCCACAGCGGGTGGTATAGGGGGGGGGGGGCAGTTGGATTGGGCTGATGCTGGTGGAAGGGTGGAGCTGGAGCCACAGCGGGTGGTATAGGGAGGAGCAGTTGGATTGGGCTGGTGCAAGCGGAAGGATGGATGAGGCTGGTGGAAGAGTGGAGCTGGAGGCACAGCAGGTGTTATAGGTGGAGCAGTTGGATTGGGCTGAGGCTGGTGGAAAGGTGGAGCTGGAGCCACAGCGGGTGTTATAGGGAGGACCAGTTGCATTGGGCTGAGGCTGGTGGAAGGGTGGAGCTAGTGCCACAGCAGGTGTTATAGGGAGGAGCAGTTGGATTGGGTTAAGGCTGGTAGAAGGGTGGAGCTGGAGCCACAGCGTGTGGTATAGGGAGGAGCAGTTGGATTGGGCTGAACTTTTGACAAAACTTAACTTTTGGTTAATTATATCTAGGAACTGTTCGTTTAATTTGATTTTGACTGATTTTAAGAAGCAGAATCCAAAAATCTCATCTGATTTGAATTTTAAAATGATATAGTGCATGATATACAACAATACCACACTGTACTTCAAAGCATATTAAAAGGATTGATAGAGACAGAGATATGTGCATCCATCCAGCGACCATAAGAGTACTATATGGGAAGAAGCTTTGAACATATGCATTATACATAATTAGACAATGCTGATTCCAAATCTGATTTCAGATTTGCCCTACCCCATCAAGTTTTCTTACAATTGCCAATTTATATTCAAAAAACTTATCGCAAACGACTATGATGAGTGATGTAGATTCAAATGAGAATCAAATATGCTCAAAATCAATCTAAAACATTAAAAGGAGCTTTGTTTATATTAATTATATATAATTAAAACAATGCTGATTCTAAATCTGCTTTCATATTTGCCTTAGCATATCAAGTTATTTTCAAAATTACCAATTTAAGTTCAAATTACTTATCGCAAACAACTGTAAGGAGAGAAGTTGATTCAAAAAGAATAAAATATGCTCAAAATCAATCTACAACATTGAATGGAGCTTTGTTCATATGAATTATATATAATTAAACAATGGTGATTCCAAATCTGCTTTCAGATTTGCCATGCTGCCATAGCATATCAAGTTTTTTCACAATTGCCAATTTGAGTTCAAATTACTTATCGCGAACAACTGTGATGAGTGAAGTAGATTCAATAATAATCAAATATGCCACAAATCAATATAAAACATGAAAAAGAGCTTTGTTAATTTGAGTTATATATTAAACAATGCAATCTATATGGTGAATCTGCTATCAGATTTACCATAGAATATGTTGTAGATTGATTTGGGGGTGTATTTTATTCTTATTGAATCTACTTTCACTCATAATAATTGTTTGCGATAAGTAATTTGAACTTAAATTGGCAATTGTAAAAAAAACTTGATATCCTATGGCAGTATGGCAAATATGAAAGCAGATTTGGAATCAGCATTGTTTAAAAATATATAATTCATATAAACAATGCTCCATTCAATGTTTTGGATTGATTTTGAGCATATTTGATTCTCATTTGAATCTACGCCACTCATCACAGTCGTTTGCAATAAGTTTTTGAACTCAAAGGGGCAATTGTGAAAAAACTTGATGTGGTAGGGCAAATCTGAAATCAGATTTGGAATCAGCATTGCCTAATTATGTATAATACATACTTCTATACATACTTCTAAATATATTCCCATATATTAGTTCTCTTTTGGTCGCTGGATGCACATATCTCTGCATCTATCAATCATTATCTTAAAATGCTTTGAAGTACAGTATAGTATTGTTGTGTATATCATGCACCATATCATTTTAAAATACAAATCAGATGCGATTTTTGGATTATGCACTTAAAATCAGTCAAAATCAAATTAAACGAACAGTTCCTAGATATAATTAACCAAAAGTTAAGTTTTGTGGCCAATTATTGATATCGGACCAAATGGCGCTTAGACACAAATTAGTGATGCTTGTGCAAGCATTTCCCTTGGGGTTGTGATGAATTTTTTTTACTAAACATAGCTTTGAATGGTTAGACAATGCTAAAATCGAGATTAACTGAAATAAGATGCAGGGAGGTAGACCTACAAAATGTTAATGCCAATATTTCAATATGTCATTGGCGTAATCAATTGAATGATCGATTGATGAATTGTGCCGGGCTTAAGAGTTTGTGTGATATCTCAAGACCTACAAGCTTAGCACTTGTTTTGAAGGTATCTACACCCACCAAATCGATGATTGCGGCCAACAGACCACCAGTACTTTTTGGTCGACCAAAAAGTACTTTTTGGTCGACCAAAAACTACTTATTGGTCAACCAAAAAGTACTTTTTGGTCGACCAAAAAGTACTTTTTGGTCGACCAAAAAGTCGACTTATTGGTCGACCAAAAACTACTTATTGGTCGACCAAAAAGTCGACTTATTGGTCGACCAAATAGTACTTTTTGGTCGACCAAAAACTACATAATGGTCGACCAAAAAGTACTTATTGGTCGACCAAAAAGTACTTTTTGGTCGACCAAAAAGGTTGGAAGTATTATCCAATAGAAAACATATATATAACTATTTTGGAGGTAAAATCAAATTACTGTACCGGTGTACATAAAGCTTTGTTAAACACATTGATCGCTAGGCCAACCGGTACCTAGGATATTAATCCTTCATCATGATAGTGTTATACGGTTTTAAATAACCACCTAATTCACTTAATGTAATTTGATTTTGCCTCGAAAATAGTTGTATGTTTTCTATTGGATAATACTTCCAGATTTTTTGGTCGACCAAAAAGTCGACTTATTGGTCGACCAAAAACTACTTTTTGGTCGACCAAAAAGTCGACTTATTGGTCGACCAAAAAGTACTTTTTGGTCGACCAAAAAGTCGCTTCAAAAAAAAATAAAAAAAAGTATTAAGTGGCACAATTCAGCCACCGTAGAATTAGGACCGAATTGGACCTAACGCTACATTACCACTGACTAGGCCTACACTTTGCAGTTTTTAGGGCCTAATTAAGACGTTCCATACAGGAAATATGGTTCATGGACAATATTTCCAATGTTTCCATATTATACATACACACACACGCACCGACATTCAAACAGACATACAAACAGACGAATTGACTTTTCAATGTTGATTAAGCATCGCCCTGACTTGGAAAATTGACGTGTTTACATAATTCGACTTTGCACAATGGTTTATTATGAGTAAAACTATAATGGGTCATTTTGACCCAAACGGCCCTTGGCGTTGCCTAAATAATAAAAGTCAAATTAAAAAAAAGTGTTAAAGTAAAAGTTGTGACCCCGTTACATTTGGATAGAGTATAAAAAAGTAGGAGAGGTCATGAAATATTGTGACCTCAATAATTATATTGAATTTTGTACAGTACATGTAAACTTAGAACTCGCAACAGTGGGCGTAAGGTGGACTCCGAGTGGAAGAGAATTCCAAATATTGGGCGCAGCTACAGCGAAATATCGATTACAGTGGGAGCTCTCTAGGTTAACCCTATTACCACTGGGGTGTTTTGACCATTAGCAGCACTGGGGGGGGGCCGATTCGGCCCACCCACTATATTTTTGTAGTCGTCCAATGAAATCCTACAAAATTTGGGCTGTTGGTGAAACAACTATAGATGAACACTACCAAACCTTAAAAAGTTAAATTTCATAAGCAGGGACTCATAATTTTGATGAAAAATAAAAGTAGTCCCAGGACAAAATTACAAAATTTTTCGTTTTCTAAAAACTAATAGTGTGGCAGTGTTGGCTAGATTTAGTAGGTTTTTCAAGACGCTGAATCGAATGTGATAATATTCCACTTCCAAAAATTGAAGTTGATGCTATTTTTCGTGCACATAAGAAGTGGGCGTGGCACTTCAAATTTTGAAAAATTAGATATTCAGAAAATGCCCCTAATTTTTTTATTTCAACGCATCTTTATGGGTTTTCTCGGCCGCTGAATCGATTGAAAGTAATATAGAAGCCTGAAGACTGAGTGGTTAGCCATTTTTGGTGCACCAAAATTAGGGCGTGGCACTTCAAATTTGGAAAAATACGAGATTTGGAAAATAAACCGAAATTGAAATTTTAACGAATTTATATAGGTTTTCCAGACCGCTGAATCGATTGAAAGTAATATAGAAAAGCCTGAAGATTTAGAAGTTAGCCATTTTTTGAATTCAAAACTTTAGTGTTTTTTCCGAATAAAGTAATTTTGAAAATTTGAAGTGCCACGCCCTAATTTTGGTGCACCGAAAATGGCGAACCACTAAGTCTTCAGGGTTCTATATTACTTTCAATCGATTCAGCGCTCCAGAAAACCTATAAAATTAATTTAAAATCAAAACTTTAGTGAATTTTTCGAATCTCGTATTTTTCAAAATTTGAAGTGCCACGCCCTAATTATGGTGCACCAAAAATGGCGAACCACTAAGTCTTCAGGCTTCTATATTACTTTCAATCGATTCAGCGCTCCAGAAAACCTATAAAAATGCTTTGCAAATCAAAACTTCTGTGTATTTTCCGAATCTCGTATTTTTCAAAATTTGAAGTGCCACACCCTAATTTTGGTGCACCAAAAATGGCGAACCACTAAGTCTTCAGGCTTCTATACTACTTTTAATCGATTCAGCGCTCCAGAAAACCAATAAAAATGCTTCGAAATCAGAACTTTAGTAAATTTTCCGAATAAAGTAATTTTGAAATTTTAAAGTGCCACGCCCTAAATTTGGTGCTCCAAAAATGACGTACCACTACACTTACATACTTGTATAGAGCATTAGAGTGATCCAAACTAATGAAAATAAATAAAAATAGCCCAAACACAAATAATTACTAAATCACGAATGACTTTGTAAAATTTGAAAATTTCAAAAAATTTGGTGCTGGAGACCAAATTTTGAGGTGGCACCCACATCGAAAAGTAGAAATCCAATTGCAACGGCGTTTTTTGCAAAAGATGCGGCATTAAATTTGACTAATTCTCACAAAAAATTGGGCCGGTACGTAATGTGGTTGCATAGTTACAGCAACTAAAAACTAGGAAGGGGCCGATTCGGCCCCCCCCAGTGGTAATAGGGTTAAATCGTGGGATGATGGGGAGACCCTGGTCATTGGAGCGCAGTGGGCGTGGTTGATAGTGTGGATGCAAGAGATCAGTACTGCAGTAAGATAGGCCGGACCCATATTACTGTATTAAGGCACACTTACTGTATATGTCAAAAGAGCAAATTTATTATCAATACGGCGCAGAATAGGCAGCCATTGATGATCACGCAACACTGGTGCACCAGTGTTACATTACATGTAATGTACTCTGCTGTTTTACCGAAACATAACTTTATTTCCGAATTACTACTCTTGCCGAACGTGATAGTTGCCGAAATGCGATGTAACCACTACGCTGCGACGTACAGTGCCTGTGTGTAAGTGGTCGCCAGGCTCCCGCAGTCTGTCTGTAACTGGTCGCCAGGCGTTAGCAGTTGCCTGTATCTGGTAGCCAGGCGCTAGCAGTCTGCCTGTAACTGGTATCCAGACGCCCGCAGTCTGTCTGTAACTGGTAGCCAGGCACCATCAGTCTGTCTGTATCTTATGGTAGGCAGGCGCTAGCAGTCTGCCCTATCTGGTATTCAGATGCCCGCAGTGTCTGTCTGTAACTGGTAGCCAAGCGCCAGCAGTCTGTCTGTATCTGGTAGCCAGGCGCCAGCAGTCTGTCTGTAACTGCAACTGGTAGCCACGCGCCAGCAGTCTGTCTGTATCTGGTAGCCAGGCGCCAGCAGTCTGTCTGTAACTCCAACTGGTATCCATGCGCCAGCAGTCTGTCTGTATCTGGTAGCCAGGCGCCAGCAGTCTGTCTGTAACTGCAACTGGTAGCCATGCGCCAGCAGTCTGTCTGTATCTGGTAGCCAGGCGCCAGCAGTCTGTCTGTATCTGGTAGCCAGGGGCCAGCAGTCTGCCTGAAACTGGTAGCCAGGTGCCAGGATTCTGTCTGTAACTGGTAGCCAGGCGCCAGCAGTCTGCCTGTAACTGGTAGCCAGGCCCCAGCAGTCTGCCTTTAACTGGTATCCAGACGCCCGCAGTCTGTCTGTAACTGGTACTGTAGCCAGTCGGCAGCGGTCTTTCTGTGACAGTTAATCATAAGAATGTAATTTAAAGTGATAACTAACACACAGTGGTATCTATACTAAGGTAGTTACTAATAATTGTTCTATAAAGGTCTTAATACTTGCCGCCTTTGATTGCCTTTATGAGACTTCATTCATTGCATAAGTAATTGCCTTTGTCAAAAGTGTATAAATAGGAGGAGTTGTAGGCCTTAAAACCATTCACTCTCAGAAAATTATCATAACTTTAGTTACAAAGTTATTTACAAAATACTGTAAAAATGTTACCCGTAAGTCTTAAACTATTTTCTCTGCTGTCAGCTCTTTTCCTACTCCAGGTAAGTTTATTTAATGCATAAAGTATTCATTTAGCGTTGTTATCTGAATTATTCATTTAATGATTTGCTCATGTGAATAAAGAAACCCTTTATAAAGGATGTTAGATTTATTCATCAAAACAAAAAAAAATGTGTTCTCACAGAATTATTCCACAAACAAAAATTGTATTTAAACGGTTAGCATCCTAGAGAGAGTGACAACGCATACATGACTGTAGCCAACAGCTGTTTGACTGTCTCACAAACTGTCTGTTAGTTATTCAGTTCACATTTATTTTGGTTATTTGTCCGAGTATTGCAGACTGGTTTGCTATTATTATGGCCTCCCCCAGTCTGATGTGTCCGGATATCCATATTGGTTGTCCAGTTGTCCTTTTTAGATGTCTAGTTTTCCGTACAGGTTATCCCCGTCTCCACCATTTGGTGTCACCTTGTCCATAACAGGTCTCCCCATGTCGCGTTGGATATCCGTCTGTCCACGTCTGTTTCCCTGGCCACGTCTTATTCCCATGTCCACATTTGTTGTCCCGTTGTCCCCACACCAATTGTACCCCAACTCATATCAGTTTTCTTGTAATATTGTAATATGTGGTGGATTTTTCAACATTTTCTATGACAGGCCCACCTTTTGGAGTAGCATGTAAAATAATATTAGCGATGATAACACTTAATAGCTTAACCAGTATTATTATTTATTTAGTATATAAATGTATTATTATTTAATCAATAGCTCTGCCGTATAATGTGAAAAGACCGCAAGTCACAAAAAGTCATTTCGAGATTGTTGGTTTAAAATGTCCGTAAATTACTAATTTTTATAACCCTACGCAATTGGGGGTGGGGGGGGGGGGGGGATTTTTCTACGTGATTATTTTTCACTTTCCATTAATATTTTGACGTCAGAGTTATTTTTTGTACTTACGGTATTTTTGCATTGTACAACTTATATGTAAATACATATTTCAAGACACATATTTCAATAAAACCGTATTTGCGTTTGATTATTATCTATGCAATGACAAAACACCGTAAGTCTTATTGACTTACAGTTTTTTTGCATAAATTTAAGTAGTTGCGGTCATTTGTAAGTATTGCACTTACGGTCTTTTCCTTTGTAACACTATACATATGTTGTCACTTACGGCTTTCTACATTGCATATCTCGAGAACTAGAGTAGATATTATGGTGTTCTCGATTATACCATTAGATAGAGCGCGTTATTTAGACCCAGAAAAAGTGAATTTTGAAAAAATGCGACTTACGGTCTTTTTACATTGCACGGCAGATGTAAAAGCTTTTGTGGGATAACTGATTCGTTTGCCTTGTTGGCCAGTTCCCCCCCAGTCGCTAGAAATACTCTCAAAGTGATCTATAGTTGAAGTAGTGCAAGCTACCAGCCTATTGGCTGATTTGTGGTATGCAGGTATCTGGGCTCTGTTTAATCAGCCAACAAGCCTAGGGAGGTTACGTCATAGCCTGTTTTTGTATCTCCCAATAGAATTTGAGTTATTCTGGATTTTAACCAATCCTGAGCTACTGAACTGAAAATCCGGTTCATGTGCTCCTAGGTTTCGTTTTTGATTAAGTACATTATATTTCATCATTCAGTAGTCACAAGTTTTTAGAGAAAAGCCACGAAAGAACGGCTTATAGTGTTTTGCGCTTTTCTGCTTTTTAGTGCAACACTAGTAGGTTTAATTATAAGGACATATATCCTTTAACTGCTGGCATATCAATCCATATCTACGAAACAAACTGCATATCATATCAAACATAACAAACTACCTGTTTAGTTGTTGTTTTATACTGCTATTTACTGTCGATTATTCATTGCATTTGTGGATGAAATATTATATTTGGAATAACGATAAATACCCCGAAACCCGATGTTCTTGATATACCGAAGGTAAGAGAGAAAGGTTACAGATAAACGATTGTGACTTATGTTGAAGTGGTTTGAAGTGAATCTAATGTTATTTGATAGACCCTACATGAGTCAGCCTGTGTTCCTTTTATATGTGACTAAAATTAGTGAAGATCGGCAGATTAGTGTGCAGTATTGTGCAGCATTGTATGCGTGAGTCTGTTAAAGAAGCATTTCCTAAAGAATGCGCCATATATGTTAATTATAATTGAACCATATCGTTGTGAGTAGTTTAAGTCATAACTCTGTTTATATAGATAAAGCGCCACGTCCTAAAGGAACTGTTAATATTCCCCGAAGGTAAATAATATTGTCAGAGATTATATAATACTGTCAGTCGAATAATACATTAGGCTTACATAGCAATAAGATTAAACCGTCGAACCCAATCTCCCGGGAATATCCAGCGGGTGAATGGTCGCGCACGGATTGGTTTCGACTAGTGTAGTGAATCAAATACTTGTCGTAGGCAGAAAAGCGATTTAATATCTAGAAGACATCATAATTTGGCGGGTTAAACTGCCAAAGGTCTAAAAGCGCGAACATTAAAGGATATAGCTTCTTTGTTGCAGTAAGCAATAAAGTTGAAAGTACCGGTCAACCGGTAAACCTGAACCGGTACATCTGTAGGTCAGTAGGCCCAACTACCAGAACCGGTACTGCTGTAGGCCCGTAGGTCCAACTGCCAGAACCGGTACATCTGTAGGTCAGTAGGCCTAACTGTCATAACCGGTACCGGTACTGCAGTACAAGTACATTTAGTATTATTCGATTTGATTATATATGCCGGTAGGTCTTAATAATTAATCGGGGACGCCTGGTTTTTATTGGGATTTTACTTAGGCCTATTTCTGTCAGTTTTATTTGTTTGTAGGCCAGTATTGAACAGAAGGCGTGTAAACCTGATCAGATTGTGCAGACAATTTGTAGGCTGAGCTGTTGTCTGATTGCTGTCGGGTCTGAACGGATTACAGTGTGTGTAGAGCACTTGTCCGATTAAGTACGGTTAGGAAGTAGGGGCAGCGAACGCTGTAAGGTAAACCCCCAAATAAAGAATAAGTCGCACTACTGGGTTAGAGCGCATACTCCCTAATCATTTCGGAGTCTGCATGTCCTGTATTTTATTTAGGCTTGAGAGTAGTCTGCCATCGTTTGGTCTGTACTTTGTTTGTGTAAGTCTGTACGGGTAGCGTATAATATTATTTGGATAATTTGTAGGCTGGATAGTTGTCTGGCTGTTATTAGGTCTGAACGGATTGCCGCGTGTGTAGAGCACTTGTCCGATTAAGTACGGTTAGGCAGTAGGGGCAGCGAACGCTGTAAGGTAAACCCCCGATAAAGAATAAGTCGCACTACTGGGTTAGAGCGCATACTCCCTAATCATTTCGGAGTCTGCATATACTGTAGTTTGTCTAGGCTTGATAGTAGTCTGTCAGTGTTCGGTCTGTATTTTGTTTGAGTAGTTTGTACGCGTAGCGTAATATTTATTATTCAGAGTTTATGCGATTATCCGCAACATTCAATTCCCCAAGTTTGTTCCTACAGTAATTGTGTTTGTTATACATACCGCTATAGTTAAATTAACCCCGGTACTACACGGGCTGCTTGGCGTAGGTAAAGACTGGTGATTTTGTGCATCGGTCACTCCAGCAGATGCCGTGGTTCTTTTAGCTGTTCAAGTATATTTAACTACTGATAATCTGTTATACAAGTACTCGTACCTAATTTAGGGTTTAGTGTACAGTACTTTCCGAAGTAATTGTTGTAGGCCTTATATTTGTGTTGTAAATTGGTTGATAGGCACATTCGATAGCTCTATTAACTTCTAGGTGGGAACAATCCGTGATACATAACGTAGTACCTATAGCGATACGGCTGTAGGTCGTCAGGCGGTGGTATTTTCCTATCTAGACAACGCAGTGTATTTACTACTACTTATTATTTCAAATACCGTAGTACCCTGTCCGTTGTAATAACCGGTTTTCTAACCCTTTGTTAGGCTGGTTTGTAGATTTCTTGTAAAATTACCCTAAAAATTCGTATTTTGTGTTTTTGTAAATTTTTGTGTTTATTTAGAGATTGTAATTTCACCTGAATCGTACGTAATTTGTAGTATTAAGTAACTTAGGTAAATTAGTATTATTTGTTTTAGTGTCCTATAAGTAACACTTCACTGAAAGCGCACCGCTTTGTGTAGTGATTGCTCCCCAGAAATAATAACATTTATTTCAAACATTGACGAAATCCATTAAAACGGGTACATATATATTATAAATCAACTCAAACGATCTATAAATAGTAGGCCTACCATAAAACAATTAGGTCTCCATATCAGTTGGACTACTGCTCAAATAACGGTAATAAAGCAAGTAAAGTAACAAAGTAACCATAAAGTAACAGAAATTCAATTATTTGAAATAATTGATATACCGGTATTCCAGATAGGCCTATTATATATTATATATTTGTGCTAAAATTATACCGGTATTCTGAGATAAACCTAGTCTGTAATAATACTTATATATACTATAAGCATACCGGTATTCTAATATATTATATATATCACGCTACACTGAGTAGCAGTACCGGTAATTAATTACTAGGCTAGCAGTTAATACTGAGTTACTAGACTTACTCAGACTGTAATACAGCAGTAGACATTCAACGGTATACATAGTCATGTCTGATACTAAGCAGAACCTGTCAGACAGTTTATTAGATGTAACTATCTGCGACTCAGATAGGGACGTACAACCGTCTGGTCGCAAGTTCAGTTCCCCTCCCACTGTGAGGAAGGTCATCCCTCCAGTAGTAATAACAGAACCTAGGCTGGTCCAACTTCGTAGGTCTATCATAGGCACTCGAGCTCAGGTCAAGCGGGACCAAAGGGCAGCGGAACAGCAACAACCCGCTAGTCAAGAATTTATTCCTCAGCGGCCCAGCAGCTCCAGTAGTGAGGATACTGTAGAGCTGACACCCGAGCGCGGAACAGAGATGACGGATGCGGTTTATACGGATCCCCTTCTCATCCTTCCTGCAGCCGAACTCGCTAGGTTATTGATCGCGGTGGAAGAACACCAGATCGATTGGGCGAGAAGTCAACGGTCAACTAGAGATAGCTACGCGGGATACACGAGTGAAGAACTGAAGTCTATTGTCGAGTCGCAATGGAACTTCCCCGGACCCGGACTCCCGTTTGATTTATCAGAAGCTGCCTGGGAAGACATACACCGGATGGGAGTAGCCAAGGAAACCATCGATCCAGCTGTGTGGAAGAGGTCCGCAGCCGGATACGCACAGGGATTCTTCAGCTCTATGGAGCGAGTAGAAAAGCAACTTTTTCAACAACCTCAAGGACCTCAAGAGCAGGGATCGCTGCTTTATCAAGTTAGAGAAAGAGTTTTGCGGATTAGGCTAATCTTATCCGCCTTTGAGGAGGCTTCTAAAAGAAAACAAGACACGTCGTTGCAAGTTGCCGTAAAAACTTGGTTTCAACGGGTGAGTCGCCAGGTTCAAGGAGCAGCTCAGTGGAAAGCTCAGTTGGAGGAGCGCTCAACCCATGGAGAATCGACGGACGCAACTTTTTCCCAAGTGGAAAGTGAAGCGATGGCAGAGAAACCGCATAAGAAGGATGCCATTGATATCTATCTGTCAGACTATCAGCGTTTTGTGGGAGACAAAGAGTTGAGGAGAAGGCTAGAGGGACTTAGCCCTAATAGCGAAGGAGCCAAACTCGTGTTAGATGCGATTGATGTGGATAGGTTAGCGGCGAACCAAGCTAAATTCGATGAACAACTCCGCATCGCTAGAGAACAAGAAGAACAAGTAAAGAAAAAACGTATAGAAGATAGAAAGACAACGGCAGTGGCAGCAGCAATGGCAGCGGCAGAAGCCGAAAGAAAAGCGGCACTGGCAATAGCAGAGGCAGCGGCAGAAACCGAAAGAAAAGCGGCACTGGCAATAGCAGAGGCAGCGGCAGAAACCGAAAGAAAAGCGGCACTGGCAATAGCAGAGGCAGCGGCAGAAACCGAAAGAAAAGCGGCACTGGCAATAGCAGAGGCAGCGGCAGAAACCGAAAGAAAAGCGGCACTGGCAATAGCAGAGGCAGTGGTAGAAGCAGAACGGAGGGCATCTGAAGAGGCAACCCAACTAGAGTTGGAATTTCTTCAAGAGAAGCAAGACAACTTCAATAAACAGTTAACAGCGAGCAATATGCAGATGATGAGTCGATCTACTCCCAAAAGACAGGGTTATACATCATCTGAAGAAGGCGATACCACTGATACAGAAGGCAAAGGAAATAGATCTCGTCTCAGCAGACGTAAACGGACATTCCACCGACAGAAATTGCCTGATTTGCCTCCAGCTGTTAGAAGGCAACTAAATAACACCAACTTAGGTAGTACAGGACCTACAGACCAAATAATTGAAATAGAAAGACTCCCTACTATAGTAGATGAGCCTGAAATAATTAGGCCTGTTCTTGAAATCACCCCTACGGTGATAGACACACCTGTGCTCCCTGAAGTAACCTCTAAATTCCCTCTGCATAGCACTAAGCTACCTGTTCCCCGTAGAACTGCCCAGGAGACAGTTCAGGTCCTGGACCCCGAGCGAAATATTCATGGCTTGTCGCCCGTTGTCCCTCGTCCGCCCGCTACAACGTTGGCGGATCCCGTTTCGGCGGTTGATTGGGTAGACGAGAGACGGCGGGGGATGGACATTCTCCTCGGAAAGATGGAGGAGAATCACATGCGTTCCTCCCAACAGGTCCGAGAGTTAGAAGGGACTGTCCAACATTTAAAAGGAACGGTGAGGGAAGGTAGGTTAGAGTTGCAAGAAGTGCAACAAAGTATCGCGTTAGAACGCGATAAATTAGTAAACTTAAAAAAGGGTATACCACCACCCTCTGTAACCATGTGTCAACCTGCTAGGTCTGAAGTGTATCATGCGCGAGGTGTGTCGCCTACACGCATATATACTGCTAGCCAAGTAGAAACACCCTCTGTGACAATGTGTCAACCTGTTAGGTCTGAAGTATCTCATGCGGAAGGTGTGGAGCCTGCACGCATCTATACTGCTAGCGAAGTAGAAACTCCTATAGTGAACCCTATTAAGGGTAATTATAGACCTGTTGATAATGATATTCCCTATAGAACTGACCATAATCCGAGAAATTTATATACCGATAACTCGATATTAAATAGCACGATGGCCCAAGAAAGTTTTACGCGTCAAATGGCTAGAACCGAAGCCCGGCAAGCGGTAAAGGTTGGAGAGATCGTCAAGTTCAATGGAGATGAGATGAAATGGTTACCTTTTAATGAATATTACAAAGATAACATACAGAACTCTGTACTATCTAATGGAGAAAAACTTAGATACCTCATCGAGTGCTTGGAAGGATCTCCCAAGTTAATGGCGTTAAAGTTTATTGGACATCCAGACGGATTAAGACAAGTTTGGGATACACTAAACATCAGGTATGGTAATAGGAACAATATCGCTGGGTACTTATATGCAAAGTTAGTAGCGCCCCGAAAGTTTATTAGTAGCGGAATTATCGAGTTTTCCGATGAGATCCAGGAGATCTGCAGACAATTAGATTGGCTAGGTAAGTCTCATGAGTATCAGAACACTATGGTCATTAGAGCAGTGGCTTCTACTTTACCGAAAGGTGGAGTAGGTACACGCTGGGATAAGAAAGTACTATATATGATGGAACAACAACGACGAGACCCTACCATGGCTGATCTCATGTCATTCCTGGATGGAGAAGTGAAATTGCAACTCCTCAAGCAATCCAGAGAGAAAACACCGGAAAATAAGGTAAGTGAAAAACCCGTCTCTAGGAGAAAAATAACACCAGTGTGTTATACAGACGACGGCGAAAGCCAGACTTCTCAAGGAGAAGATAGCGGGAAAGACACTGAAAGATCTTATTACGTGAATAAAGGGCCTAAAGATCAGGTGAGTAAATTCAAGTCTCGAATAAATGACAGGAGGGAACAGGTAAGAAAAACTCCTCCCACCTCTCCCAAGAGAATTCAGGTGAGAAAACCCGAAGAAAAGGCAAGTGTACACAATGTAACTCAAAATAAGGTAAGTAACATCAAACCCAAGTGTGCGCTGTGCGACGGGATCCACTATTTGAATAGGTGTGATGAATTTCTAAAGAAATCATTAACGGAGAGACGCGAAGTCATGTGGGATAAGCGGTTATGTTATAATTGCCTCAGACAAGGACACCAACGGCAAACCTGTTTCTCTGACATAAGGTGTGCAAAGTGTGGTGCGAAACATCATATCTTGTTGCACGCTGAATTCGATCGAAATAGTCCGAATCAGGTAAGTGATTCCGAGCTACATGTCCAATTCAGTGATGTGAACGACACTGATCAATCTGAGATGGAAGGATTCTATACTGATGAGTTCTCCGACGAAAACGAATCCTGTTACATGATAAATACCGCAGTGTATCGAGCACTCACCTATGAAAAGGATACAGACAACGACTTCACTCTAACTACTTCTGAACGACAACCATCTTGGAAAGAGCCATCTTCCAATGTAGGGATCCGAGAGTTTCCTGTGGTGCAAGTAAGAGTTCACGGACCAGAGAAGAGTTATGTAGTAAACGCCCTCCTTGACTCCGGCAGCACAGGAACATTCATCGATAAAGAGTTAGCCGAAGATATATTTGCTAGACAACCCAAGTTCCAAACTAAGCTCAACATGTCAGGAATTATGCAAGTTTGGAAATCTACAATAACAGCTGACTATTATGTAGGAGCGTTGTCCACCCCCCAAGACGAATTAGGAAAAAACAGCATAAGGTCAGTGAAATTGGTGGCTATAAAGAACTTCGCTACTACTCAAGCAGACCTTTATGATTGGGACGAGGATGAGAGCATCCAACATCTTAACATACCTCGATTCCAGACTGATTATCCTGGAGTACAAATACTCATCGGCCAAAACGCGCATGAGGCGCTGGAGACGTTAGAGAAACGGCCTGCTCAACCGCAGCCCCTACAGACCTATGCGGTAAGAACTAGAGTAGGTTGGTACTTTACTGGCCCTTCCCGTAGAACACTCAGAGAAAGACTACCGCAAGAGAGAGTCTTCCAGGTGAGTGAATGGGAAGATGATACTAGTGAAGGAGACTATTCAACTGAGGGAATCCCATACTCCTCAGATAACGACGACGTTCATCAGCTTTTTGATGAGGAGAATACCATCGATCTCCTTAAGGAAAACGAGGCTTGGCAAAACCAAGTGAACTTATGTCAACTTCTTTATCCATCCGAACGAGAAGCTTATAACGACGAGTTAAATGATGCCATTGAGCGTTGTAATGCCAAGACTCGAGACGAACATGCCGTAAGATTCTTTACGCAAGAGACGGTGGAGCCCAATTCCTATGATAAAGCCTTGTCTGTGGAAGAGGAAAGGGCCAAGCAGATCCAAGAGACAACTACACGTTTCCTCAAAGATCAAGGAAGGTATGAAGTCGGTTTACCTTTTCGCAAGAGAGAACCGAAGTTCATCAATAACAGACCTTTGGCGGAAAAAAGAATCGCGCAACTTCATCGACGCCTTACGGCTAATTCTTCAGCTAAAGCAATGTATCAAACCCAGCTGGAGAAATTTATTAATAAGGGATACGCGGAGAGAGTACCGGAAGAAACACCTGTTACAGAAAGGACGTATTACTTAACTCACCATTACGTTCCTAAACCCGGTAAACCAAACGAAGTAAGAGTAGTGTTTGATGGCTCCGCTCTATACATGGGTCAATCCCTTAACTCTGAATTGTTACCCGGACCCAACTTACTTCAATCTTTGTTGGGAATTCTTCTAAGATTGAGACAATATTCGGTTGCTTTCGCCTCCGATATAGAAGGCATGTTCTTGCAAGTCAAAGTGTTGGATAGGGATCGAGATAGCCTACGATTTCTATGGTGGCCCGAAGGAGACCTCAATCAGAAACCGGTGGAGTACTGGATGACTATCCAGGCCTTTGGGATAATCTCAAGCCCTTCCAACGCCTGTTCGGTAGTGCGTACTACTGCAGAGGACAATAGAGAGGCCTTCTCTAAAGAAGTGATCGACAACATCAAGAATAACATATACATGGACGACAATCTGAAGTCCCTTCCATCAGTTGAGGAAGCCATTGAGGTCGCAAAAGGAACGGTAGAGTGCTTAAAAAGAGGTGGGTTTCGATTAACAAAATTCACCAGCAACTCCCGTGAGTTTCTGGAGTCGATTCCTGCGGAAGATCGCGGAGCGAAAGATCTAGATTTGATCAAAGATGATCTGCCAGAAACTAAGACACTCGGCTTGAAATGGGACACAGAGAGAGATATCCTGTTTTTCCAACTAAAACAGCGGGACAATCCTGTTAGAACAAAACGGATTTGCTTAAGTATACTGAGCACTTATTTCGATCCATTGGGATTTATTAGCCCAGTTATATTGATTGCTCGTAGTTTAGTACAACAAATGTGGCTTGAAAACCACTCATGGGACGATCCACTTAAGGGGGAATTATTGAAGCAGTGGATGAAGTGGGAAGATTCGCTGCCAGCGATCGAGGATTTTATAATTTCCCGTTCATATTTTGGTCATGTTCTCCCTACGTATTCCTATCAACTCCATGTGTTTGGAGACGCCAGCGATATGGGAATCGGTATAGTAGCCTACCTAAGAGTGGAAACTCCGGATGGAATCAAAGTCGCCTTGGTTACTTCTAAGGCATTAATCAAAAACAAGTTGAAAGTTCCTCGAGCGGAGTTAAAAGCGGCTCTATACGCTACAGCCATCGGCCGGAATGTAACCGAACAGATTGACTATACATTAGAGAAAACTGTCTATTGGACCGACGCTTTACTCGTGTTAGAGTATATAACTAATGAAGTCTGTCAGTTCAGCGTCTTCGTTACCAACAGAGTAGCCATCATACTTAGTCGCACGACGATGGACCAATGGAGACATTGCCCCGGAACGATTAATCCAGCAGACATCGCTTCCCGAGGAGCGACTCCAAAGGAATTGGTAAATACTCCCGAATGGTTAGGAGGACCCGACTTTCTCTACAGAGAAGAAGAGGAATGGCCTCCCCATCTCACAACAGCAGAAATCAGACAGGCCAAGGGAGCGGAGAAAGTTAAACCCAAAACTCGAGCGAGTAAATCTAAGTTGTTTAAACCTGCGGTCGATCTATCTGTATTATTTACTCCCGGAGAGGATGCTTTGGATCAGAAACCCACTGCCACAACTAAAGAAATCTTGGAAATCCGTGACAAGGATTGGAAATCTGGAATACCAGATATCTCGCAAGGACTCTCACCTCTCTTGCAGAGAGCGATACGTCACTACAGTTCCTGGAATCGGCTCTGTAAAGCGATTACTTATTTGAAACGATGTTTTCATCATCGTTACTCCGGGACAAAGACCAATAGTGATGATGCTCCGGCAACACCTGCAAGAGTCCATGCGGTTAAAGATCTTCCGAAATACAAGATACCCGACAGGTTTCTAAAGGAGAAGATTAGTTACCATGAGCATGATGAAACCAACAAACAGATGCTGAGACTACTACAATGCTATGAGGATTCCTATAAGTATTTCCTGTTGTTAAGAAATCCACAGATGCGCTTAAGGGATCGCTTCTCTAGTACTATGATAGATGGGTTAATACGTGTTGGAGGTAGATTAACAAACGCCCCATTATCCTTTGACACTAAATTTCCCATAATTATTCGAAATCTTGACATACAAGTCAAAATGATTGTAGATGTTCATAGCAAACTGTATCATGCTGGGAGAGAACGAGTTCTGAGCGAAATTCGAACTCGCTACTATTTTTATAAACCCCGTAGGGCTCTGAACCAAGTTCTTAGGAACTGCATACCCTGTAGGAAAGCATTCGGTAGGCCTTTAACACAGCGAGAGGCAGAATTACCTAGGGAAAGAGTAAGCTTCTATGAACCACCCTTTACTAATACCGGTGTGGATTTATTTGGCCCTATTGAAGTATATCGTGCCCGGACTATAGTCAAGAGATGGTGTGTCATCTTCGTTTGTATGACTTGTAGAGCTATCCATCTCGATATGGTAAACGATCTATCCACCAACAGCTTCGTGTTGAGTTTACGACGTCAGATCGCTCGTTTCGGAACCAGTAACACGATGAGATCGGATAAGGGAACGAACTTCATTGGCGCCAACAACGAAATTCAAGCTTACGTAAAAGACTGGAACATGAGACAGGTGGACGATCAGCTAAGGATAACAGCGTCTAGCTGGACCTTCAACGCCGCCGACGCCCCTTGGTGGGGAGGAAGTTGGGAGAGATTGATTAGGAGCGTAAAGACTGCGTTCCACTTTATTGTGCCTTGTCGCGCTTATCTCACCGACGAATTATTGCGGACGTTAATGGAGGAAATCGCTGCTTATCTCAACGAAAGACCGCTTATGCCAGTCTCTTCAAATCCTGATTCCCTGGAAGCGCTAACACCCGCGCATTTTCTACTGAAGAAGCCCGTAGCCATGCTCCCACGATCGGAGATCACCGACGGAGACGAGTACTGCCGTCGAACCTGGCAACTTATGCAGTTGCTATCCCGTCGTTTCGCTGACCATTTCGAGAATCATTACCTGCCCACTCTACAACTTCGAACTAAGTGGTTTGCGCAGCAAGAAAACGTCAGCGCTGGAGACATGGTGCTTATTGTGGACCCCGATCTCCCACGTAAGCGATGGCAAACAGGACGTATCATCGAGACTTATATCTCGAGCGATGGTTTGGTGCGATCAGTAGAGCTCGTCGTCATGCGGCGGAACTTTAAGAAACCAGGGATAGTCTTTGAGACTCAACAGCTCAATCGCCCAGTGGGACGTTTATGTTTACTGGAAAGAGACAGAGAGCTCTCCGGAAACTATGGAAGGCAAGAAACTCTTCCCACGACCACTTCCCTAATTCAACCGACATCTAGGGGCTCCCCAACTTAATATCGTTCGGAGTGGGCGTATGACTCTATTATTTTATATTATTTTATTATTTTATATTTATGTATGTATTGCTAGGTAATTTTATTATAATCGTTTTATTTAATTTAGTAGAATATTATTTTAGCAATTATTTAGTAGAATAGTGCAATATATTCGTGTTTATTACGTAAGTAATTACTTATATTATATTAGTGCGACGGCGAAGAAATAATTATTTTTCTCTTTCCTTACTGTCCGTATTATATTATAAATACGTAACTACAGTAAGATGAAATGTCCGTACTTATTAAAGTACAATAAAGCCACTACTATATTTAAGTATTATTGGTAGGCAGAGTATTAGGAATGCAAAGTTCAGATCCTCGCGTCTCGGCTAAACCAAGCTCGGGGTAGACCTTGGAAACGACTTGCCTCTTCACACTGACATTGCTTCGTGCGATATTGCTCTCATACCGTATATTAAATAATACATATAGTAGCGTGATGTCCCTTTAACAGTAGCGTATAACGCAAAATAAATCTGTTAAACCCTTTGACCATCTGTAATTCTAGTCGATTAAGATATCGTGGCACCCACCGATATACTTGAAAGATAAATTATAGAATCAGTGGTTAACGTCCCCAGACAAGTTCTGGAATAAATCGGTGCCCATCTCAAATATTAATTAGTTAATATTTACAAATCAAATAAGTCAACATCTGTAAAATTCAGATCCTTCAACAATTCTAGTCAATTAAGATATCGTAGCATTTACCGATATTCTTAAAAGAGACAATTTCTTAGAATTAAGGATCTTGTGTCCCTAGACATGTTCTAGAATCAAAATATGCCCATTTAATTGTCAAATAATAAAATTTCAGGGAATAAATTTAAATTCATGTCCTTTAATGAATTTAATAAATTGCCATTTTACGTGATTTATAACATTCCCAAAATTCCATTAATTAATAGATCAAGGGAGCGGAGATTTATATTATTATGCGTATGTGTGTACGAAAGTCTCCCAAACATAGTTAATAGCCGATAAAATTCTTAAAGTCATGTATAAACAGGACATTGACTATTAAAGAATTCCTATTAAATAACATCCCAGATCTGTATGCATTGGAATTACTCTAATTCTACCGCTAGCTTTGCATAATGTCACCATAGCAACAACCACGCTAGAATTAGAATTGAGTTAAACGAACAATAGAAAGCTTGTCCCATTGAATAGCATAGGGAATAAATAGCGCACTACTAGTATCCAAGGATACATAATAATACAGTGACATTCTGGAAGGCATTGACTAACGGACAAGTGACCCGAGTGTGTGTAATTTGTGACAAGTTGTGTGTGTGGTACTTGTGAGTTTATAGGCGAATGTTACTACTAAGGTGTGTTTACAGTAGCCAGTCGCAATCGTAAAGTAACCTAACTCTCCAAGGAATACCTGAAGTACATCTAAGCCTTTGGGACGGACAGTCGAGTGACTTGTGCCGGTTGTCGTTGTCGTTGTGCGGCTACGTCGTTGGCGAAAGTACAGTGGCGACGACACATCGGCGCTGAGGATCTCGTACTGTCCGGGGGTTGATTGGAGTAGGCAGCGACGTCCGCTCGCCTAAATATAAACTCATTATAATATGGATAAACTCATATATAGCAGATATGACGGAATGGATAGAAGATGGTCTTGGTATCAGGGAGCGATATACTCTACTTTTACAAGCGTTTGTTGATAGCTTAATACGCGGCGACGTTAGTCCAACTGCTACGGAGGACGATGGTCTTTATATCGAACCGCCAATGTCCCAAGAGCAGCTCACGCGTGAGTTGGACTATAGAAAATTCGCTGCTCGATATACGCAGCGTAATGGTACGTATATGGTCTTCTTAACTACTGGTCATCCTATCGATCTACATAATACGAACTCTGTCGACTATATATCCTGCCCAGCGGAGTCGGAACCAGAAACTGAAATTCGAGTGCGAAATTTCTATTCGAAATCGACTCGAAAGAAAAGACATCAAAGAAGCAAATAAACGCGGTAACTCCAACATATATTTGGAATTCTTGATCATTGTAACAACAAATAAATATCATCCGCGTTTCCCCTACCAGACGTGCGTCTTTGGTATTATTACGATAAATGCCCTAGACCCAGCCGATAAACGGAAAGACATAAACATCCACGGAAACGTTGTGTTAAACACCGTTGTGCTCGTTATATTTACTGAAGTTTCGAGCGAAACTTGTTTGACGTATCACCTATGCTCACTCGGTTCGAACGATCCTGGAGTAAACCTACGATCAGAGTCCCGGAATACTCGGTCAAACCTCCTCATTCCTTAGTTGGACCTCAGACCTGCGATCCTGGTGGTGTCGCGGATCCTCGCGGACTGTATTCACTGTTCAAAGATCTAGTGCTACCCTAACAATTAATCGGTAACACTCCGACAGTGATTTCTAGCTAGTCGCCCATCTTACCTAGCCGGATTGTGACGCGGACACCTAATATCACTGTCCAACCGTATGGTCGTTCCCGTTTAACGCGATACAAACCTTCATCAAGGTGAAGGAGAGCGTTGTACAAACGAGTTAAACGCTATTCTACAAAGATCAGAAAGGAAACCTGCGTTTGTTCAGATAAACGTAAGTTGTAACAGCAAGTCCAAGCGATAAACGAATTGTCTTTATCTCAGTTCGATTGTAAAATCCAGAATCTCTAAGAAGATATCGAACTTAGGCAACCCATTCTCTGCGAGAGTTTTTGGATGAACGTGTCCAGCTACGAGCGGAGGAAAATCAGCTCGAGGAGAAGCATATCGAAACGGCGGATATACCGATCGTAATCCTACCCCTTCTGATGCAATCGTATTACACCCTTCGCATAGGAGCTACAGCCCTCCTCATAAAGTGGCTCGCCCCAAAGAGAAAAGGACTCTTGTTAATCTCAAGAAATTGCGTAAACGCCGTCCGCGCAAGAAAGACTAACTGTTTAGAGTATTTTTATATTTTAGAAACTGTGATTTTGTATATTTTATAGACTTAAATCCCATTTTCTGGGAGCGGTGTAAAAGCTTTTGTGGGATAACTGATTCGTTTGCCTTGTTGGCCAGTTCCCCCCCAGTCGCTAGAAATACTCTCAAAGTGATCTATAGTTGAAGTAGTGCAAGCTACCAGCCTATTGGCTGATTTGTGGTATGCAGGTATCTGGGCTCTGTTTAGTCAGCCAACAAGCCTAGGGAGGTTACGTCATAGCCTGTTTTTGTATCTCCCAATAGAATTTGAGTTATTCTGGATTTTAACCAATCCTGAGCTACTGAACTGAAAATCCGGTTCATGTGCTCCTAGGTTTCGTTTTTGATTAAGTACATTATATTTCATCATTCAGTAGTCACAAGTTTTTAGAGAAAAGCCACGAAAGAACGGCTTATAGTGTTTTGCGCTTTTCTGCTTTTTAGTGCAACACTAGTAGGTTTAATTATAAGGACATATATCCTTTAACTGCTGGCATATCAATCCATATCTACGAAACAAACTGCATATCATATCAAACATAACAAACTACCTGTTTAGTTGTTGTTTTATACTGCTATTTACTGTCGATTATTCATTGCATTTGTGGATGAAATATTATATTTGGAATAACGATAAATACCCCGAAACCCGATGTTCTTGATATACCGAAGGTAAGAGAGAAAGGTTACAGATAAACGATTGTGACTTATGTTGAAGTGGTTTGAAGTGAATCTAATGTTATTTGATAGACCCTACATGAGTCAGCCTGTGTTCCTTTTATATGTGACTAAAATTAGTGAAGATCGGCAGATTAGTGTGCAGTATTGTGCAGCATTGTATGCGTGAGTCTGTTAAAGAAGCATTTCCTAAAGAATGCGCCATATATGTTAATTATAATTGAACCATATCGTTGTGAGTAGTTTAAGTCATAACTCTGTTTATATAGATAAAGCGCCACGTCCTAAAGGAACTGTTAATATTCCCCGAAGGTAAATAATATTGTCAGAGATTATATAATACTGTCAGTCGAATAATACATTAGGCTTACATAGCAATAAGATTAAACCGTCGAACCCAATCTCCCGGGAATATCCAGCGGGTGAATGGTCGCGCACGGATTGGTTTCGACTAGTGTAGTGAATCAAATACTTGTCGTAGGCAGAAAAGCGATTTAATATCTAGAAGACATCATAATTTGGCGGGTTAAACTGCCAAAGGTCTAAAAGCGCGAACAGCAGAGCTATTTATAATTTATTTATTATTACAGGCAAATGATGGACAATGTGGAGCCATTAATGTAAGTTTGTTAGTTATTTTAAATTATTATTTTAAATATAATTTCATGCTATTTCATAGATATTGTAATTGGTGACAAAGTTGAGTTGAATTCATAAAAGTTATAAAAATATTTCCTAACAGGTTACAGAGCCGGAAGAACAGAATACAGAGTTGAAAGAAAATATTAATGGGTTGAATGACCAAGTAAAAGATATACTTACAAACCTAACTAACCAAGTCAATGAGCTAAAGAACGATGTTAGTTTCTTAACCAGTAATTATTTGTAACATAATTATTTGCCGTGTTGAAGTCCTTCTGTTTTATTATTATGTTTTTATTTATTTGTATGGAATTAATTTCGCACTACCAAATCGCCAGGCCGACATATTTCCCAACTTTATATCGCAGTGCGACATTATTTCTCAGTATGTCCCAACGCCATATATTTACTATGTATTTCAGTATATCCATTATGTCACCGCGTCATTATTAGGTTGTTCTAGAAAGTTTAAGTGCAAAACTACAAATAATTCTACCACAAATAAATAAAATTAGATTCGCCATTGTTCATAATTACCACATTAAATCTTTTACGGCCCTCGTTCTATTATTTCACTAAACAAAATCACTCGTGCCGTAACGCTATAATGTGCTATTTTATTAGCAACGACGTAATATAGTTAGTATTTAATTGCTCTAAATGTTGGGTCGAAATGCCGGCGTTTAATGATTTCCCTAGAGAACTCCAACCCAACCACTGATCAGATGTGGGCAGAGGATTTACAGAATTTAATAAACAATTTCAATTAATAATATTTCCTAACAGAATAAAGAGTTGGAAGAGTATTCCAGTTAGTACAGGGTTAAACACTGTATAAGCTAATAGCGCCTATCCTAAAGTATAATGATGGGGTAAAGATTCAACAAAGAGTTGATGGATCTGTTGACTTCTATCGAAACTGGGATGAATATGTTGAAGGATTTGGCGACCCGAATACCAATTTTTGGTTGGGGTTGGAGGCGATCCACAAGCTGAGTGAAGGCGGGGTGAAGTTGAGAGTCGATTTGTGGTTGACTGGAAGGGGGTGGATCTTAAAACCCAGTCGATGGTGCATTACACCAACGAACACAAATACGCGGAATACAACAACTTCTCTATCGGATCAGCTGCAACTAATTATCGCCTACATGTATCCGGTTACCATGGTACTGCTGGTGACGCATTGGAGTATCACAACGGTCTCCCATTCTCTACCAAGGACCGCGATAATGACGGGAGGACTCCTACAACTGCGCCGTAATCGTACTGGGTCGTGGTGGTACAATGACTGCGCGGACAGTAACTTGAACGGAGAATATGGTGCGGGGTATTGGAAAGGACCTTATTGGGATCGTTTTACTGGATGATAATCCGGCTTCTCGAGTTGAAATGAAGATTTGGATTTAGTAAAACTGTAAGTTTTATATAAAATTACTAAATAATTTCAATAGAGTTGCGTTGGAAACTAACTTTTATATTTAATTATAAAATAAATATAAATAAAATATAATAATATATTTGCCTGAAAAGTTAATAATAATAATTAATAATAATGAGTTCCGGAATAAATATCGTTTTTTACTATAAAATTATTTACTTTAACGTTTTTATTATTTATTTTGCAGTTTGAATTCCCAATAAGTTTTAGAAGAGACTGAATCTTGGCTATTCTGCTATATGTTACCAGTTTATATGTGTGATGGTTATGGGTTATTGGTTTATGTTTGGTTAATATTTACAATATATTAATAAATTATAGTTGCAATAACTTAACTTTATTTACTTAACTTGCTGTTAGACCAGGAGGGGCCGGTTGCATATAAATCAACCTTAGCTAAGGTGAACCTTAACTCATAAGTGTTGCCTTAAATATTTCAACATCCGTATCAGTTGTCTGCCTAATATTACCTAATATATTTTATAGAAACATTTTGAGAACGTCGGAGGAGTTCCGAGAGCAAAATTTGGACTTTTCAAAATCAGCTGATATAATTAAACAAATTAATTGTTAATTAAAATTCTTTATTACCTAATAATATACAAATAAATCCTATTATATTTTAACGCCTCTGTTTGAATATCGCCAGTTATTGGGTTTCTGGAACGGTTCCTGTGCCAAAGCGAGGGAGCGAAGAGGAGTCCTAAATGAACCGGAATCAGGGGCTGTCATACCAACCCGGATATATTCCGAGCGATCAGTCGCCCTGACTACGGGGGTCGGGTAGACACGGGGGAAGCGGGAGTGGGGTCGGAATGATTCCGAGGTGGCGGCCCGGAATACAGGAGGGATATCAAGCGATATCCCCGCGGTAGTATCCGGGGTTACAGACGAGACTCGGTTGAAACTCCTCCGGTAAACCGACGTGTAGGGCCGGGTACCTCGCCCAGCTGTGTCACTCACCCACTCGATGTGGTTCGCAGACAGATGCTGCCGCTTATCTCCGTAGGATTTAAACTTCCCAAACTTCTCGTCGAAATAAACCCCGTAGTCGCGCGTCTGGTGTCGGTTGTCGTGGAAAGAAAAAGGGTTTCCAGTTTTATATTCTCGATTTGTTTAGGAAATCCGGCGGTATTCTGTAGGTAGAAGCGTCGCGTCTTTGCGAAAGTTCTAGAACATTATTGTTGCCAGAGTGTCGGTAGATATCTGTCATCATTTCCCCTGCAGTCGTGTTCTCTCGGATTGCCAATGGTGGCGCCTCGTTTCTATGGTAATACCACGTGTGGTCTATTGGTAACCATGGTGACCAAGGTTGGCTAGCTTTCGGTATACTCAGAGAATATAGTTCGTCGAATTAATAATTAAGAAACATTTTATTTCATTCTACGTCTAACACTAGCAAATTTATATAAAGTAACTCAATATTCCCACTCGAGGTAGAGCCGTACTTTATAAATAAAAATATACAACATAAAAATACCGGTTAAAACGATAATTTTGATAAAATTTGAAAATAATTACAAAAAATAAACAAATCCACAAACATGCTAATATTAATACAACCAACCCGAGAATAAGTCAGCCGTTAATTAGATTGGCATTAACGGTGTATTGATTACCCCTCCGTGTTGTCAAGCAATAATTCTCTCAAGGTAATAGATGTTGCCATTCGCTACTCCATTGC
>JAUCBJ010001219.1:0-39010 GCA_032718475.1 Nemertoderma westbladi
GAAGCCAGTCTAGCGCGGTATATGACCCATGGGTGTGGGAGACTGGATTCAGTTCTAGAGCAGTATATTGCAGTAGGCTACTTTGTATTATTCGATTGATCACTACTATATAATCTCAAACAACTATATTTACTTTCGGGGAAATATTAGGAATATTAGGAATGCTTTATTAACCTTCACACTAACTTCACACTAATGCACACTGATTTGCCGACTGTCACTGAATTTGATCATATATAAGGAGGATTGCAACTCACGTACATTGGGATTATGAAATAGCATTTATTTCATAGCATTTGTTTCAAAAACCTTTGCTTCATCTGCTCTCTTTTCAGCTTCTACTGTGGCAGCTTTAAGTTCTACTTCTGCCGCCTCTGCTGCAGCTTTAAGTTCGACTTCTGCCGCGGCCGCTGCCTCTGCTGCTGTAGCCTTCCGATCTACTTCCGCCGCTGCAGCTTTTAGTTCTGCCTCAGCGGCTGCCATCTTTTCCTATCTTCAATTAATCCTTTCTTTATTTGTTCCTCCTTGTCCAATGCGATAAGAATGTCTTCATCTATCTTAGCTTGCTCCGCCGCTATCATTTGGGCATCCAATGAGTCTAAAATTAAGTTGGCTGCCTCACTGTTGGGGTGAAGTCCGGCTAGACGTCTCCTCGGCTCTTTGTCACCTATGAATCGTTGGTAATCAGATAAATAGACGTCAATAGCATCCCTTTTTGGAGGTTTTTCGGATACCCCCTCGCTTTCTCCATGGGAGAAGACTGCATCTGTTGATTCTCTGTAGGCTAGTTGTTCTACTAACTGAGCCTTCCATTGGGTTGTTCCCTGGACTTTAACATTCACTCGTTGGAACCAAGTCTTTACTGCTACCTGCAGTGATGTATCTTGACTTCTCTTCAAGGCTTCTTCAAACGCTGACAGGATTAATCTGATCCTCAATATCCGTTCTTTCACTTGGTATAGCAGTTCTACCTGCTCTGTAGGTTCCAGTTGTCCTCGGAATAACTGGGTTTCCATTCATCCCAGTGAGTTGAAGAATCCCTAGACATATCTGGCTGCTGACCTCTTCCATACAGCGGGATCTCTGGTATCTCTAATTACGCCCATCTGATGCAGGTCCTCCCAGGCAGCTTCAGATAAGTTAAATGGTAGTCTGGGTCTGGGAAAGTTCCATTGAATTTCCACAATAGACTTTAATTCCTCGAGAGGGTATCCGGCGTAACTATCCCAGGTTGACTGCTTATTTCTCGTCCAGTCCGCTTGATGTTCTTCTATGGCTAGAAGAACTCGAGTGAGCACTGCCCCAGGAAGGATCAGGAGTGGGTCAGGGTAAACCACTTCTTCCATCTTTGATCCGATCTCGGGCATTAACTCTTCAGTGCTGAAACTAGAGTTACTGAGTGGTTGACCACTGCTGTTCTACAGCCGTCACTTGGTCTCGCTTAACTTGAGCCTTAGTGCCTATAATAGACCTATGGTGCTTCACTATCCTAGGGTCCGACACAACTACTGTAGGGATGGCCTTTCTTACAGTAGGAGGGGACTTAGACCTCAGTCGGGGCCTTTGATCTGGGTCACAGATCGTCTGTTCCAAGAGACTATCTGACATTGTTTGTTTTGGGTCAGACATAATTTATTTACAGTTGAATGCCTATCACGATAATAACAGTTAAAGTAAGTCTAGGGCAAATCAGTATCAACTGTCAGTCTCGTAGTTACCAAATATTGTTACTCAATGTAATGTGGGTATATATTGAGTGTTAGAATACCGGTATACACCTATAGTATATATAACAGTATTACTACAGACTAGGATCAATCACTGAATACCGGTATATAAGTTTAGCCTAAGTTATATAAATATATAATAAGCTTACTGTAAACACCGATATTATCAATAATTAAATAATAACTGATTATCCGATTTTAGGAATTATTTCCCTTTTCTCTATTACTGATATTAAGTAATAGGTTCAACTGATATTAAGACCTAATTGATGTATAACAGGCCTACTAATTTATAAATCTGATTGAGTTAAATTTATAAATATATATACCCGTAATGGGTTTTGTCAATTATTGAAATAAATGTTATTATTTCTGAGTAAGAAGTCACTACACAGAGGTTGGACGCTCTCAGTGGAGTGCTACTTGTTAGACACTAAATACTGATCTTTCTACTTAACTAAGTTTAGTAAGTTACTTATCACTACAAATTACTTACGTAACAGGTTGAGATTACACAATCTCTAAGTAAACAATAAACAAAGTTACACGTACAATTTTTAGGGTAATTTTACAAGAATTTTACAAACCAGACTAACAAGAATTTAGAATTTCTGGCTCATACAGACTGACAGGGAATTTACGGAAATTTGAAACCAATAAAGTAGTATTCAATACGTTGTGTTGTCCAGATAAGGAAATGCCACCGTCTGATGACTTATAGTCTACACTATAAACAAACGTACCCGGAGTGTCCTATACATAGAGATTAATGATCGAAACCTAAAGCTAACGGACCTATTAACCATGTTACAACACAAATATACTGCGTACGCCGTACACACTAAAATAACTTTCAGGAAAGCGCTGTACTCTAAACCCTAGATTAGGTACTAGCACTTATACAACATATAACTTGCAGTTAAATATATGTGAACAGCTAAAAGAACCACAGTATCTGCTGGAGAGACCGCAGTATTTAGTCTTAATCATCCGATGCTAAAGAAATCACCAGTCTGTCCTATGCCAAGCAGTCCTGAAGTAGTACCGGGGTTAATTTAGCTATTACAGTATGCATAACAAGCAGAATTACTGTAAGGAATAAACTTGGGGACATGAATGTTGTAAATTACTTGCATAAACTCTGAATAATAAATATTACGCTACCTGTACAGACTATTCAAATAAAACACAGACCAAAATGCTGACAGACAACCGCCAAGCCAAAAATAAACCACAGTATATGCAGTCTCCAAAATGATTAGTTAGTAAGCATTCTAGACTACGTAGTACGACTTATTCTTTCGCGGGGGATTTACCTTACAACTGTGGAAGCCTCCACTGCCTAACTAGCACTTTATTGGACAATTAACCTACATACACTGTAATCCACTTCAGACCTAACAACAATCCAACAACAATCCAGCCTATAAGTTACTTTTACAATCCGAGCAGGTTTACACATCTTCCGCTCAATATTACACTTACAGGTAAATAAAGCCAACAGGAATAAGTAAACCATACAAGGAGTAAGGGGTGATCAATCCCTAATCCTCTAACAGCCTACAATATACAATATTTCACAATCGAAGTAATACTGCTACAAGGTACCGGTTCGGTACTACTAAGCCTACAGTTTACCGTCCGACCGGTATGTTAGGGTTTATTGCCTACTGAGCAATAAAAGAAATAAATCTATTAATGTTCGCGCTTTTAGACCTTTAACAGTTTAACCTGTTAATTTAAGTGTTTCTTGAATCGACTTTTGCCCATACTAATTGACATCAGCTGAAGCCAGTCTAGCGTGGCATATGACCCACAGGTGTGGGAGACTGGATTCAGTTCTAGAGCAGTATATTGCAGTAGGCTACTTTGTATTATTCGATTGATCACTACTATATAATCTCCGACAACTATAGTTCCTTTGGGACGTGGTGCTTTAAGTATCAAACAGAGTTATGACCTACACTAATCTCAACTAGTGGCAATAAGATATCGCAAATGGCGCATTCTTTAGGAATGCTTTTTTAACCTTCACACTAACTTCACACTAATACACACTGATTTGCCGACTGTCACTGAATTTGATCATATATAAGGAGGATTGCAACTCACGTACGTTGGGATTATTTATGAAATAGCATTTATTTCACACAAAAACCACTATAAATTGAGCCACAATTGCTACTGATACACCCTTCTGCTTACCTCAGTAATTAAGAAAGTCAAGGGGGATTTTACGATTATCCATCAGTATTCTCCAAATATAACATCCATTAATATAAACAGCAATTAACAATGATTTAAAACAGTATATTAGAAAACAGTGCGGTGAAATCAGTCAGTATGTTGAATGAAGTATGAATTGAGTTACGCAATGTGGTATGATGTTAATAGATTTGCGTTCTTATGACTCTAAGCCTCTGATGTTAGGACGAAAGTCTGAAAGTCAGAAAGTCCGAATGAATTCTGAATGAAGTATCAATTCTCGGAAAACTGCCGAATTGCGTCATCTCCCGTAGGCCACTGTAAACAGAGAAAGGGAGATCGCTCTGATTGGCTAAAATCTATGTCAACAAAGGCCGATTCCTCACACAAAGGAACAGCTGGTAGATTTCGTCATTCCAACTCTGGGTTCTTGACAGACACGTAGTTGTACAATTCTAGGCCTTTTTAGAATATTTAGCGCATTGCGCAAAATGACTTATTTTGTCAGCAAAAGCTTTTACAGGTAACCCGCCACGGCAATTGCCAGCTATATCAATAAATTGCTTAAAAAAACTTATATATTTAGTTTGAACATTAAACTAACTTTATTGTTGCTGTAGTTTGAAAGACGAGCACGTCAATCTGAAGATAAACTTCGATCTGCTATCTAACCAATCGGAAGAAGCCAATCACCTGCTAGCCAATGAAAGGGAAGAGAATGCCTGTAAACTTAGAATGATGCAGGACGATTTTCGGTTAACAAAGGTAAATTATTGATTGAATTAATTATTGATCTTCCAAATTGTTTACTTTTCTTACTAAATGTACATTTTTTACTAACTAACTAACTACTAATTAATAATCATCATAGGTTTGAGTTATATTCTGAAGGAATTGAGCCGAGTTATATTCGTGATTTCAATTGTTTATTATTACATCGCGTGCAGTATGTCGCCCATATCTTTAGAAATATGAAACATTAATAACGATAAATCTCATTTGAAATTTTAAAACAAAAAGTTTCATAATTTTCTTGGAATATCAGATATTTTTAAACTAATTTAAGTATCAGTACCTAAATCAATTTAAGCTAAATTAATGTATTAATAATATTATTTGTGAGGTAACCAAGGCGACGGTAGAGGTAATGTTGAGGTTTATTGTATTAATTTTCTTGAATTCATTAGAATTCAAGTTTTCATTTATGTGGCAGTCTATGTTTATTGCAGAGTTACTCATCAGCTGTAAAGTATCGTTATCTATTTAATACACACAGTTAAACGTTACATGTTGTAATATAGATTTATAATTTGCTGCCTAATAATGGGGTAGACGACTCGGAATTTTTTTTCGAGTTTTCGTTGGTTTCATGTGAAAGAGCATGTGAAAAAACCCCAGAGAGCAATTTTACTTCAAAAAAAATAATATTGGCCGAGTTATAGCGATTTTAAAACGCAAAATTAGCAACATCGAAAAATCAGGCCGTTTCAGAAAACTGCACGAGTGACGTCACTAGTGCAGCAGTAAATGTTCATTGGTTACTATACAATATAAATCTCTTAGTAAATAAAATAAATTGTGTAGCTAATATTTATTTAGTGTGTTTTTGTGTTGTGTTAAGAATACATTATTTGGGTACTGGTCCAGTATGCGTACACCCCCCACCAAATTTTTTGTACTAGATAGTTTTTGATAATTTCTTTTTTTGATATGTTCTAGAACTTATTAGCTATTTGTTTATAAAAAAAATAATGTTCTAGAAAAATATTTTTTATTCTGGAACATATTAAAAAAATATATTATTTTATATCTTTATGGCGGGAATTGATTCATAACAAGTTAATTATTCCAGAATAATAATTATTTATCCCAAACTATACAGTTGTTAGCTATAAAAATAAAACATACAGTATTTTGTAGCTAAAACTGCCAGGTGGTAGAAATCCAGTAGCATATTGATGTTTTATTAAGCTTCAAAACTTAGATTATTTTGGATTAGATTGTGGATTCGAACTTTTTCGATTGCAATTATTTTTATACAAGTTAAATTATTGAATTCCAAGTAGCATTGATAGTTATCAATAATTCTAGAACAGTTCAGTTGTAGCTAACACATATTTCAGTTAAATAGCTAACTTTTTTATAATTGCAGTGATAGGAATTGCTTGTTTACAGTTCTTTATTTTGGACATTTTAGACGCCGACCAGTAACAGAGAGTGAAAGTACAGGACATTTCTGTACATTTTCTGTATAACCAAAATGTTAAGCCCATCGCATGTTTGCAACCACCACCAGCACTGGCCACACAGTCGTTGCATTTCAGATCTACTATTTCTCCGGTACTCTCATTAACTTTAGCTTGGACGCGGTAGGATTGACTTCTTACACGATGTTCTGGTGTTATTTTGGCCTTAACTGTGCAATGAGGACCATCTCTCTTTACACACACCCATCCAATAGCATTAATGTTTTATAATTGGTAATTTTCATTCAAATGGTATACCAACAAATTTGTATAGCGTGAATTTATTATAAATTTTTTATTTTTCACGGTAGACTATTCTACTATTCTACTATTCTACTTCACGCCGGACTAATTACATAATTGTGTGTAAATAAGTAACACTGGTAGGCCTACGAGTGTAGCCCGTCTTACCATAATTATGTTTTTTTAATAGCTGTTTTTGCTAATTGATTTATGTCCTGGAACATAGTGTGAATTCATTACACGTTTAATTTTTGTGGTGGCTAGTTTTTTCGATGGTCGCTAGTCAGTTTATTATTATAGCATTTAAACTTATAGTTATTTATATATAGTTATTGAAACACAAATGACATCATTTTAATTATTAAAAAAAATAAGATTTTGTGGTATTTTATAAAAACACTAGCTACATTATTAAAACAGTACATACCATTGAAAACACTAGCTACATTATTAAAACAATACATACCATTGAAAACACTAGCTACCACAAACATTTGTTTTCATTTTCTTAAAAACATTTTTTTTCACATGTAACTAGCCAAAATATGTCAAGAACATAAACCTATAGCCCAAAACATTATGTTTTGGTATTTTTTTGGAATTTTGATATTTTTGGATGTCAAACCAAAAACAGCTATTATGAAAGGCAGAATAATGGTGACACGTGCAACACTAGTACCAGTAACACTTTACAGTGAATTGCCCGAGCTGTTTGTTAACCGAACGTACGTAAATGAGTGCGTGCATTAAAAGATATGAGGATAATATATACTGTAGGTTAACTTACCATTTACCATTATTTAACTAACCTCAAGGTTTTCACGTTCCAGAACTCCGGGCTTATTTTCTCTGGTTTGCTACAAGTACTGTATAGTGCAATATTGCAGCATAGGTTAAAGCTGGTAGGTTTCTACTGTCCGCTTTTTCGAAACCGGCCTCCATTACACCTTGATGGTAACTGTATAATAACTTTTACTAGTACCCCTGTAGCGTAGCTACTATTGAAAAAAAATGCTCCTTAAAATTCTAGAATTTTTACCAGCTAGTTAAATAACTAGACAAAAAAAACTAAATAATTTCCATCTAGTTCTAATCTACCCATCCCGCATTGTTCGCTGTAAAAACGATTAAAAAATCGATTAATGAAACGCCTGGCAGTATTTAGCTATCTATATTTATTTTTAGCTACTAGCTCTACGGTATAGGTATGGGCGAAATAAATATTATTCTAGAATATTCGCCTCCATACCGCTGTCCTAGAATCGATTCTTAACACAACATAAATACACATCCAAATAAATACTTAGCTACATTTATTATTTGTTTTATTTTAGATACTGCAATATTATACTTTATATTAGCCAATCAACTGCGCTTGACAACTGTTGCTGTGTTATGGCTGACGTCACTCGTGCAGTTTTCTGAAACGGCCTGATTTTTCGATGTTGCTAATTTTGCGTTTTAAAATTGCTATAACTCGGCCAATATTAATTTTTTTTAAGTAAAATTGCTCTCTGGGGTTTTTTCACATGCTCTTTCACATGAAACCAACGAAAACTCGAAAAAAATTTTCCGAGTCGTCTACCCCATTGCAATTTTTATTAATACAAAAATCTACATAACGTCACTAAGTTATGTTGAATTTTAGAAAAATATATTCTACTTAGAAATTATTTTTAAAAATACTATTTTTATGGAGTAATTTAAACTTAATAGCAATTATTTTTTATAAATAATTGTGAATAAACATTGTACTTTGAAATTATAAGTACAATTAATTCCATTCGGCTATACTATATATATTAGGACCTTTTCATTAGATATCAAAAACTTAAAATTCGAGGTTTAATCATTTAAGGCTCATTTATTTTACTGTATATAAGTGTGTACATACACTCAGTAATCGTTCTTTATTTATTGGATATAAGTGTGTGCATACACTCCGTAATCGTTCTTTATTTATTGGATATAAGTGTGTGCATACACTCCGTAATCGTTCTTTATTTTATTGGATATAAGTGTGTACATACACTCCGTAATCGTTCTTTATTTATTGGATATAAGTGTGTACATACACTCCGTAATCGTTCTTTATTTATTGTATATAAGTGTGTGCATACACTCCGTAATCGTTCTTTATTTATTGGATATAAGTGTGTACATACACTCCGTAATCGTTCTTTATTTATTGGATATAAGTGTGTACATACACTCCGTAATCGTTCTTTATTTATTGGATATAAGTGTGTGCATACACTCCGTAATCGTTCTTTATTTATTGGATATAAGTGTGTGCATACACTCCGTAATCGTTCTTTATTTATTGGATATAAGTGTGTGCATACACTCCGTAATCGTTCTTTATTTATTGGATATAAGTGTGTACATACACTCCGTAATCGTTCTTTATTTATTGGATATAAGTGTGTACATACACTCCGTAATCGTTCTTTATTTATTGGATATAAGTGTGTGCATACACTCCGTAATCGTTCTTTATTTATTGGATATAAGTGTGTGCATACACTCCGTAATCGTTCTTTATTTATTGGATATAAGTGTGTACATACACTCCGTAATCGTTCTTTATTTATTGGATATAAGTGTGTGCATACACTCCGTAATCGTTCTTTATTTATTGGATATAAGTGTGTACATACACTCCGTAATCGTTCTTTATTTATTGGATATAAGTGTGTACATACACTCCGTAATCGTTCTTTATTTATTGGATATAAGTGTGTGCATACACTCCGTAATCGTTCTTTATTTATTGGATATAAGTGTGTGCGTGCATACACTCCGTAATCGTTCTTTATTTATTGGATATAAGTGTGTGCATACACTCCGTAATCGTTCTTTATTTATTGGATATAAGTGTGTACATACACTCCGTAATCGTTCTTTATTTATTGGATATAAGTGTGTACATACACTCCGTAATCGTTCTTTATTTATTGGATATAAGTGTGTGCATACACTCCGTAATCGTTCTTTATTTATTGTATATAAGTGTGTGCATACACTCCGTAATCGTTCTTTATTTATTGGATATAAGTGTGTGCATACACTCCGTAATCGTTCTTTATTTTATTGGATATAAGTGTGTACATACACTCCGTAATCGTTCTTTATTTATTGGATATAAGTGTGTACATACACTCCGTAATCGTTCTTTATTTATTGTATATAAGTGTGTGCATACACTCCGTAATCGTTCTTTATTTATTGGATATAAGTGTGTACATACACTCCGTAATCGTTCTTTATTTATTGGATATAAGTGTGTACATACACTCCGTAATCGTTCTTTATTTATTGGATATAAGTGTGTGCATACACTCCGTAATCGTTCTTTATTTATTGTATATAAGTGTGTGCATACACTCCGTAATCGTTCTTTATTTATTGGATATAAGTGTGTGCATACACTCCGTAATCGTTCTTTATTTATTGGATATAAGTGTGTACATACACTCCGTAATCGTTCTTTATTTATTGGATATAAGTGTGTACATACACTCCGTAATCGTTCTTTATTTATTGGATATAAGTGTGTGCATACACTCCGTAATCGTTCTTTATTTATTGGATATAAGTGTGTGCATACACTCCGTAATCGTTCTTTATTTATTGGATATAAGTGTGTACATACACTCCGTAATCGTTCTTTATTTATTGGATATAAGTGTGTGCATACACTCCGTAATCGTTCTTTATTTATTGGATATAAGTGTGTACATACACTCCGTAATCGTTCTTTATTTATTGGATATAAGTGTGTACATACACTCCGTAATCGTTCTTTATTTATTGGATATAAGTGTGTGCATACACTCCGTAATCGTTCTTTATTTATTGGATATAAGTGTGTGCGTGCATACACTCCGTAATCGTTCTTTATTTATTGGATATAAGTGTGTGCATACACTCCGTAATCGTTCTTTATTTATTGGATATAAGTGTGTGCATACACTCCGTAATCGTTCTTTATTTATTGGATATAAGTGTGTACATACACTCTGTAATCGTTCTTTATTTATTGGATATAAGTGTGTGCATACACTCCGTAATCGTTCTTTATTTATTGTATATAAGTGTGTACATACACTCCGTAATCGTTCTTTATTTATTGGATATAAGTGTGTGCATACACTCCGTAATCGTTCTTTATTTATTGGATATAAGTGTGTGCATACACTCCGTAATCGTTCTTTATTTATTGGATATAAGTGTGTACATACACTCCGTAATCGTTCTTTATTTTATTGGATATAAGTGTGTGCATACACTCCGTAATCGTTCTTTATTTATTGGATATAAGTGTGTGCATACACTCCGTAATCGTTCTTTATTTATTGTATATAAGTGTGTACATACACTCCGTAATCGTTCTTTATTTATTGGATATAAGTGTGTACATACACTCCGTAATCGTTCTTTATTTATTGGATATAAGTGTGTGCATACACTCCGTAATCGTTCTTTATTTATTGGATATAAGTGTGTGCATACACTCCGTAATCGTTCTTTATTTATTGTATATAAGTGTGTACATACACTCCGTAATCGTTCTTTATTTATTGGATATAAGTGTGTGCATACACTCCGTAATCGTTCTTTATTTATTGTATATAAGTGTGTACATACACTCCGTAATCGTTCTTTATTTATTGGATATAAGTGTGTGCATACACTCCGTAATCGTTCTTTATTTATTGGATATAAGTGTGTACATACACTCCGTAATCGTTCTTTATTTATTGGATATAAGTGTGTACATACACTCCGTAATCGTTCTTTATTTATTGGATATAAGTGTGTACATACACTCCGTAATCGTTCTTTATTTATTGGATATAAGTGTGTGCATACACTCCGTAATCGTTCTTTATTTATTGGATATAAGTGTGTACATACACTCCGTAATCGTTCTTTATTTATTGGATATAAGTGTGTGCATACACTCCGTAATCGTTCTTTATTTATTGGATATAAGTGTGTGCATACACTCCGTAATCGTTCTTTATTTATTGTATATAAGTGTGTACATACACTCCGTAATCGTTCTTTATTTATTGGATATAAGTGTGTGCATACACTCCGTAATCGTTCTTTATTTATTGGATATAAGTGTGTACATACACTCCGTAATCGTTCTTTATTTATTGGATATAAGTGTGTGCATACACTCCGTAATCGTTCTTTATTTATTGTATATAAGTGTGTACATACACTCCGTAATCGTTCTTTATTTATTGGATATAAGTGTGTGCATACACTCCGTAATCGTTCTTTATTTATTGGATATAAGTGTGTACATACACTCCGTAATCGTTCTTTATTTATTGGATATAAGTGTGTGCATACACTCAGTAATCGTTCTTTATTTATTGTATATAAGTGTGTGCATACACTCCGTAATCGTTCTTTATTTATTGGATATAAGTGTGTGCATACACTCCGTAATCGTTCTTTATTTATTGGATATAAGTGTGTGCATACACTCCGTAATCGTTCTTTATTTATTGGATATAAGTGTGTACATACACTCCGTAATCGTTCTTTATTTATTGGATATAAGTGTGTGCATACACTCCGTAATCGTTCTTTATTTATTGGATATAAGTGTGTGCATACACTCCGTAATCGTTCTTTATTTATTGGATATAAGTGTGTGCATACACTCCGTAATCGTTCTTTATTTTATTGGATATAAGTGTGTACATACACTCCGTAATCGTTCTTTATTTATTGGATATAAGTGTGTGCATACACTCCGTAATCGTTCTTTATTTATTGGATATAAGTGTGTGCATACACTCCGTAATCGTTCTTTATTTATTGTATATAAGTGTGTACATACACTCCGTAATCGTTCTTTATTTATTGGATATAAGTGTGTGCATACACTCCGTAATCGTTCTTTATTTATTGGATATAAGTGTGTACATACACTCCGTAATCGTTCTTTATTTATTGGATATAAGTGTGTACATACACTCCGTAATCGTTCTTTATTTATTGGATATAAGTGTGTGCATACACTCCGTAATCGTTCTTTATTTATTGTATATAAGTGTGTACATACACTCCGTAATCGTTCTTTATTTATTGGATATAAGTGTGTGCATACACTCCGTAATCGTTCTTTATTTATTGGATATAAGTGTGTGCATACACTCCGTAATCGTTCTTTATTTATTGTATATAAGTGTGTACATACACTCCGTAATCGTTCTTTATTTATTGGATATAAGTGTGTGCATACACTCCGTAATCGTTCTTTATTTATTGGATATAAGTGTGTGCATACACTCCGTAATCGTTCTTTATTTATTGGATATAAGTGTGTGCATACACTCCGTAATCGTTCTTTATTTATTGTATATAAGTGTGTGCATACACTCCGTAATCGTTCTTTATTTATTGGATATAAGTGTGTACATACACTCCGTAATCGTTCTTTATTTATTGGATATAAGTGTGTGCATACACTCCGTAATCGTTCTTTATTTATTGTATATAAGTGTGTACATACACTCCGTAATCGTTCTTTATTTATTGGATATAAGTGTGTACATACACTCCGTAATCGTTCTTTATTTATTGGATATAAGTGTGTACATACACTCCGTAATCGTTCTTTATTTATTGGATATAAGTGTGTGCATACACTCCGTAATCGTTCTTTATTTATTGGATATAAGTGTGTACATACACTCCGTAATCGTTCTTTATTTATTGGATATAAGTGTGTACATACACTCCGTAATCGTTCTTTATTTATTGGATATAAGTGTGTACATACACTCCGTAATCGTTCTTTATTTATTGGATATAAGTGTGTACATACACTCCGTAATCGTTCTTTATTTATTGGATATAAGTGTGTGCATACACTCTGTAATCGTTCTTTATTTATTGGATATAAGTGTGTACATACACTCCGTAATCGTTCTTTATTTATTGGATATAAGTGTGTACATACACTCCGTAATCGTTCTTTATTTATTGTATATAAGTGTGTACATACACTCCGTAATCGTTCTTTATTTATTGGATATAAGTGTGTACATACACTCCGTAATCGTTCTTTATTTATTGGATATAAGTGTGTACATACACTCCGTAATCGTTCTTTATTTATTGGATATAAGTGTGTACATACACTCCGTAATCGTTCTTTATTTATTGGATATAAGTGTGTGCATACACTCCGTAATCGTTCTTTATTTATTGGATATAAGTGTGTACATACACTCCGTAATCGTTCTTTATTTATTGGATATAAGTGTGTACATACACTCCGTAATCGTTCTTTATTTATTGTATATAAGTGTGTACATACACTCCGTAATCGTTCTTTATTTATTGGATATAAGTGTGTGCATACACTCCGTAATCGTTCTTTATTTATTGGATATAAGTGTGTACATACACTCCGTAATCGTTCTTTATTTATTGGATATAAGTGTGTGCATACACTCCGTAATCGTTCTTTATTTATTGGATATAAGTGTGTGCATACACTCCGTAATCGTTCTTTATTTATTGGATATAAGTGTGTGCATACACTCCGTAATCGTTCTTTATTTATTGGACATAAGTGTGTACATACACTCCGTAATCGTTCTTTATTTTATTGGATATAAGTGTGTACATACACTCCGTAATCGTTCTTTATTTATTGGATATAAGTGTGTGCATACACTCCGTAATCGTTCTTTATTTATTGTATATAAGTGTGTGCATACACTCCGTAATCGTTATTTATTTATTGGATATAAGTGTGTGCATACACTCCGTAATCGTTCTTTATTTATTGGATATAAGTGTGTGCATACACTCCGTAATCGTTCTTTATTTATTGGATATAAGTGTGTACATACACTCCGTAATCGTTCTTTATTTTATTGGATATAAGTGTGTACATACACTCCGTAATCGTTCTTTATTTATTGGATATAAGTGTGTGCATACACTCCGTAATCGTTCTTTATTTATTGGATATAGGTGTGTGCATACACTCCGTAATCGTTCTTTATTTATTGGATATAAGTGTGTGCATACACTCCGTAATCGTTCTTTATTTTATTGGATATAAGTGTGTACATACACTCCGTAATCGTTCTTTATTTTATTGGATATAAGTGTGTACATACACTCCGTAATCGTTCTTTATTTATTGGATATAAGTGTGTGCATACACTCCGTAATCGTTCTTTATTTATTGGATATAAGTGTGTGCATACACTCCGTAATCGTTCTTTATTTATTGGATATAAGTGTGTACATACACTCCGTAATCGTTCTTTATTTTATTGGATATAAGTGTGTACATACACTCCGTAATCGTTCTTTATTTATTGGATATAAGTGTGTGCATACACTCCGTAATCGTTCTTTATTTATTGGATATAGGTGTGTGCATACACTCCGTAATCGTTCTTTATTTATTGGATATAAGTGTGTGCATACACTCCGTAATCGTTCTTTATTTATTGGATATAAGTGTGTGCATACACTCCGTAATCGTTCTTTATTTATTGGATATAAGTGTGTACATACACTCCGTAATCGTTCTTTATTTTATTGGATATAAGTGTGTACATACACTCCGTAATCGTTCTTTATTTATTGGATATAAGTGTGTGCATACACTCCGTAATCGTTCTTTATTTATTGGATATAAGTGTGTGCATACACTCCGTAATCGTTCTTTATTTATTGGATATAGGTGTGTGCATACACTCCGTAATCGTTCTTTATTTATTGGATATAAGTGTGTGCATACACTCCGTAATCGTTCTTTATTTTATTGGATATAAGTGTGTACATACACTCCGTAATCGTTCTTTATTTTATTGGATATAAGTGTGTACATACACTCCGTAATCGTTCTTTATTTATTGGATATAAGTTGTTATTTTTTTGGAAATTATTTTTCAAAAATTAATTTTCATGCCGTGACGCTTTTTTATACAATTACGTACTTATCCGGTGTGCCTAACGTGTGATACCGTACCTTCACGTACTTTAGTACCTTAATGAATTTATATGAATCGCTTTGCCTCGGTGCGCCATTAACTAATTCATCCTGCGCTGTAATTCCTCTAAGGTAAATTTTATTTTATTTTGTAATTAATGGATTGGCTGGAATTTTCCTTTCTCAACTAAATTAACTGATTGTTTTATTTTTATTATTGCCTCTGCTGTATACCGCATTAGGATCCTGAGTCAGTGATTACAACGAAGCACTCACTGAGTTGTAGGCCCCCTCTGCAGTCAGACACCGGCCCTGCTGGAACGGCAGACAGCAGTCAGGCCGAGGCGGCAGACACACGAAGACCCCCGCAAGATGAATACGACGCGGTAATTATTAGCCCGCTTTGCCGTTATTATTGTTTCATGTTTATATGTTTTCAATGTTTCTCACCGTTTGCCTAACTAACACAGTATGCATCTCATTGGCTGACGTAGTTTGTTAGATGGTTGCTTGTATTTGTCGTTTCTAACATTAATCACCACTTCAAATGCGATTAATTTTTTCACAAATAGCATGTTCTGTGGACTCAAAGAATTATTATTAGATAGTTTTAACACGATCCTTAACAACAAACAATATGATCAGAAATCATCATAGCATCCATCAATGTCATTACAACAATAATACGTGTGGTATGCATCAAGGCGCATGTGAAGTATACCAGACTTTCTGCCGTTATATTTCACTTTGTAGTTTACCCCCCTGTGAAGAATACCACGTTTTCACTAGAAACACAGGTTACAGAAGGGCTGAATCTAACCAAAACAATAAACGAATTAGAATATGTACAGGTTAGAAGACAGAAATAAGCGCTATGAAATACTTAATAAGGAGAAAATTTGATAAATACCAATTCTTTATATATAAAATTCCATTAGAATTTCGAAAGAAAAATGAAAACTTGGTATTCTTCACATGGGCGGCATGATTGGTATTGTTTGGTATTCATTGACCTATATTTGCTTCTAAGTTGGTCCGCACTCATTGTTTTGCACGACACACACTACACGCTATTGGACATGTAGTGGTCACTAAATGCACAAACTCACATCTAGTTCACTCGTTGGTTCCCTTTTTCAATTAATTTATTGGTTTTTGAAAAAATATACGAAACCTTTTTTTAGTTATCATGTTAGACATAATTAGTGATAGGTTTGGTCCGTTGAGCACTAGCATGTTTTCTTGACCGTCATCTTGCAGTAATATGTTGGATTCTATCAACATTTTGGTACAAGATGTGGTGCTAAAAGGTCGCTCATGATGTGAAACTTTACAAATAATGATCGCAACATTGTTAGTTGGCGATATAGATGAATCAATAATTTGTGTTGTAGTTATGGCTATATTTGATCGCAATGTGTCTCGTATTCCAGTTGCAAATTACTACGAAAAATAACTCCTTAGGAACTGTCAGTTTACTGGAGTTATACGGATTCTATAGTTGTCGCAATTTCGTTTCTCCCAAGTTCAGTATTCCCTTCAAGCTGGTCTATATATGTTATAGCCGGTCGTCCACGGCTGCGCTTTCCATGAGTTGGTTGCCAGTAAAGTAGATCTGGTATGACCTCGTCTTTACTTCGCCAGCAGTGCCCACTGAATCTTAATCTGCGTTCACGGAGGGTGGTTGATACAGGTCGTATTGTACCATAAACCGCGTTTATCTATGTTGTCTCCAGCTGATGTTTAGGCATGTCATTATTAGACTAGTGTAAGAACCATCAAGTCGTTGTTCAAGTGATTTCGTCATTTACTAAGTCTAACCCCTGTATTTTGTCAGTGTCAGTTTCACTGACACTGTCAGTGTCAGTGTCATTTAGTCAGTTGGATTTAGTCAGTGTCCAGGTCTCACCCCCGTATAAAAATACACTTTCCACTGTGTCTCAAAAGAACTTAGTCTTCAAGTGAGGGTAGAGGTCTGATTTCCAGATGGTATCCTTTTTTATAGAGCTGCCCATGACTTTGCTTTCCAAACTTTCATGTCTTTATCGCTGCTCACTATCCATCACCCAATGTATTGGACGTCGTCAACGTTCTATATTTGATTATTATTGATGGTGGCTTGGATGCAACTAACATTAAAAGTGTAATCTTCTGTTTTGATAGCATTTATATGCAATTCAACCTCCTTAGCAGCTTTCCCTTTGTTCAGAAGAAGTTGTGCCTCTGCTAGCATATTTAAAAATTCCTGATTATTCACGTAACAGGTATGTAATTTAGAGGTAATACATACCTCATCTCGTACAATTCCAACACCATGTTCTGGAATATAGTGACCAATGAGAACGCTTGGAATTTTAAATACAGATATTTTCAATATTTTTCGGTGAGTAAATCCCGAATTTTATTTTTTGCTTTCAAACGTATGCTATAATCGTTTAACGTTTAAAAATATTCTTCTGCAGCAATTTATCCTTAGTGCCGTCCTCACTTACTTACTGCTTTATAGTTGGAAATTGAAATACAATATTTTTTCATTTTTCCCCACGACGGTTGTCATCGTATAACTTTTATTTACAGCGATTTCATTTCTCAAATATAACTTACAATTAATAGTCGATCTGCTTCATATAAATTTAAAAGGAAATATAGATTTATTCTGATTTCTTCAGTTTTTTATGTTACATTTATTTCAATTAAAAATGAATTCTTAACTTTTTGTTGCGAATTATTAATTGTATCTGACGCTAAATTATTATTAGATTTACATCACATTTACAATTTCACTATTTTTTTACTCACGCTTCGCGCAGGCAAGTAAATAAATGCACTGAACTACTCCTATAATGTACATTGTTTTTTCAAACTAGTCGCGATGTGGTTTTCCAACCGAGTCGCGATGCGGTTTTCCAACCGAGTCTCGATGCGGTTTTCCAACCGAGTCGCGATGCGGTTTTCCAACCGAGTCGCGATGCGGTTTTCCAACCGAGTCGCGATGCGGTTTTCCAACCGAGTCGCGATGCGGTTTTCCAACCGAGTCGCGATGCGGTTTTCCAACCGAGTCGCGATGCGGTTTTCCAACCGAGTCGCGATGCGGTTTTCCAACCGAGTCGCGATGCGGTTTTCCAACCGAGTCGCGATGCGGTTTTCCAACCGAGTCGCGATGCGGTTTTCCAACCGAGTCGCGATGCGGTTTTCCAACCGAGTCGCGATGCGGTTTTCCAACCGAGTCGCGATGCGGTTTTCCAACCGAGTCGCGATGCGGTTTTCCAACCGAGTCGCGATGCGGTTTTCCAACCGAGTCGCGATGCGGTTTTCCAACCGAGTCGCGATGCGGTTTTCCAACCGAGTCGCGATGCGGTTTTCCAACCGAGTCGCGATGCGGTTTTCCAACCGAGTCGCGATGCGGTTTTCCAACCGAGTCGCGATGCGGTTTTCCAACCGAGTCGCGATGCGGTTTTCCAACCGAGTCGCGATGCGGTTTTCCAACCGAGTCGCGATGCGGTTTTCCAACCGAGTCGCGATGCGGTTTTCCAACCGAGTCGCGATGCGGTTTTCCAACCGAGTCGCGATGCGGTTTTCCAACCGAGTCGCGATGCGGTTTTCCAACCGGTGTTATTGGCTGCACAATTAGGATTACCTCGTCACCATTTCAAACTTGGGTTTGTCTTTCTACTTTTAACGGTTCTCAAAAAATTATGTTATTATTTGGTGGTTTTATTTTTATCCCGCTGTAACACATTCCTTCCGCCAGTGAGGGGGCGTTGCTGATATTATATTGTTTCAGTTTCTTTTGATTTCCAAAAATGCCGCTCTTTTAATATTTTATATGATGTGCATGTTGCCACAGCAATTCGGATTCACAATAACTATAATAGTGGCTGATTTTATACGTTACATGCTATTTATATTATTTTCGAATATGTTTTATATAAGCATAATTTATTATTTCCCATATTTTGTATTGTTTCATTGGAAGGTTTGAAGATAACCTTACAAATTTTCTCATATTAAAATTCCACCAATAATAAAACTTTAATTAAGTCGATTAAAGTCACTGTGTGATTTCTTAAAATTAAATTTGAAATAATGAATAACCCCTGTTTTGGATGTGAGCATTTCGTTTTGTTTAATTTTCGATGCACCAAAGCGATTCAATAGGCTCTGAATCGGGCAATCGTGTTTTAACTCGACAGTGCGATAAATTTAGAATTTCTGCAACTACAACAACTGGAACTGTATGACCCGATGGTGGTCTGAATTTAATTCTTAAATTGTTACTTTTTGCAAAATCAGAAGAAAAAAGCCGCTTTTCCATAGGAGAAACTGGGAAGAGGATTGTATGTATTTTATTTTTTTCCTGTTGAAAAAGATTTCTGAAATGGTATTATATGAATGGAAAGAGCGTCGAAGTAGATTTTTACAGTTTTTTACAGATTTTTACAAGTAATTTTTCACGTAATTTGAAAAATATTTTTCATCCACTCAAAAGTTATTACTATTTTAGTGTCTGACCAGTTACAGCAACACCTAATAAAAATCATCTACAATTTTCTGTAGTTGAGCTCCTCTACTCCATAAATATTCCATAAATTTTGAAAATACATTTCAAGAATTCTTTCCAGAATAACTACGATTTTTCGTATATTTATTTTAAAAAATCTATCAACGAAAGAAATAATGTACGAATTACTTATATAAAAAAAGTAGAATTTTTTTATCATTATTTTCTCCACTATTTTTCCTCTATGGTTACATCCTCGTTGAAATCTACGTAAATAACATTGAAATCTAACACTTTTACAGGTTGGGTCCTTTAGTCGGAGCGTTGAAAAGAAATGAATAACTTCCAAAGGGGGGGGGGGGGGGGGGGGGGATTCAAACCGACAAATTTACTCAGAGTTTTTGTTGGAAATAAATCAGCTTGGCCGTACAGAGTGATATAAACTTTCTTTTATTTTATTTTATTAACATAAACTTTTAATATTTTATTTTCAGGTTAAGATAACATCTGTCATACCTATGGCTATAATAATGATCGCCATAATGTCCTACATAGTGAAGTCGTTGTTTGGGGTATGACTGCTAGATGGCGATCCTATTGGTTGACGCTCTGTTTCCATGGGGATAGATGCCTTGTTATCGATATGGAATCGTTCATTATAACTTTATAATATAATATAAATAGAATAGTTTTCGGAACTTATTGTTACATTTATATTTCTATCCACTATTACTTAATGTTTCCCTTCTGTATAATACTATGCTATGCTATATAATGATACAATATGCTAAAGATAGAATTTTTGGTTCATTTATTTTCAATGGGATGATTTTGCGATAATTATAAATTTAATTCTTAACTATAGTTTCCTTTTAATCACCTCCATTATTTATAATCGTCTCACAGTCAGTGAAGTTATACGGTAGGACGCCATCTTCCGTAATATTGATTGAACACTCCTCCTCTGTTCCGATCTAGGAACACTCCTTCCCTGTTCCGATCTAGGAACACTCCTTCTCTGTTCCGATCTAGGAACACTCCTTCTCTGTTCCGATCTAGGAACACTCCTTCTCTGTTCCGATCTAGGAACACTCCTTCTCTGTTCCGATCTAGGAACACTCCTCTGTTCCGATCTAGGAACACTCCTTCTCTGTTCCGATCTAGGAACACTCCTTCTCTGTTCCGATCTAGTAACACTCCTTCTCTGTTCCGATCTAGGAACACTCCTTCTCTGTTCCGATCTAGGAACACTCCTTCTCTGTTCCGATCTAGGAACACTCCTTCTCTGTTCCGATCTAGGAACACTCCTTCTCTGTTCCGATCTAGGAACAATCCTTCTCTGTTCCGATCTAGGAACACTCCTTCTCTGTTCCGATATAGGAACACTCCTTCTCTGTTCCGATCTAGGAACACTCCTTCTCTGTTCCGATCTAGGAACACTCCTTCTCTGTTCCGATCTAGGAACACTCCTTCTCTGTTCCGATCTAGGAACAATCCTTCTCTGTTCCGATCTAGGAACACTCCTTCTCTGTTCCGATCTAGGAACACTCCTTCTCTGTTCCGATCTAGGAACACTCCTTCTCTGTTCCGATCTAGGAACACTCCTTCTCTGTTCCGATCTAGGAACACTCCTTCTCTGTTCCGATCTAGGAACACTCCTTCTCTGTTCCGATCTGGGAACACTCCTTCTCTGATACGATCTAGTAACACTCCTTCTCTGTTCCGATCTAGGAACACTCCTTCTCTGTTCCGATCTAGGAACACTCCTTCTCTGTCCCGATCTAGGAACACTCCTTCTCTGTTCCGATCTAGGAACACTCCTCTGTTCCGATCTAGGAGCACTCCTTCTGCCTTGCCCCCAACTAGTAAACATATCGTTGATGCAAATCTTAATCAGCAAACCCACACACTTACAAGAGTCTCATCTTCAGAGATTTCATATAACCTTGAAACTGGGATCCCTACAAGTAAGTCTTCTGACCAGTCTCTCAAAGAAGCATTGGTTCTACTCAATGTTGTTAAGAGCAGCAAGACAATAATCCTGAAGTTCGTCCCTCGTGGAGCAAGAGTGCAGGTAGTTAATACACTCGACACATGTGTCCAGGCTGTCTTATTGTTCAATGATTACCAGTCCCGACTCCTGGTGCAAGCTCCTTCTTATGCATAACCTTTGCTTGATAAGACCAGAAAGAGGCAGCCGTAAGCAAGGAGTCTCATTGGCTTCCCTGGTCAAACGGCCTGTGCTGCATTTAACTCAGCACTGAATGTAGTTCAGTTTGCTGCTTAGTTTCCCAAAACATAACACTTCCACCAAGCGACGAAAGCTACCACCAGGTGACCCTGACAATCAAGCTCATCTTGCCTCCGCAATCTCTCAAATACTGGATGAAGGGGACATTAGGGGAGCAGTTCGCATTGCTACATGTGAAGACACTATAGAGCCTGTTGACCAAGAGACTTTCAATAAGTTGCAGGCAAAGCACCCATCATGTCCTACCAACAGACACCCTTTCCCCGAACAATTGGATCCAGAGCTTAACTTCGTCAGCACCAAGGCTGTAAAACGAGGCGTTGAAAGCTTCAACCCGGGGTCGAAAGCTTCAACCCGGGGTCGTCTGCCGGCCTATCAGGTAGGTCTGCGCCCTCAACATTCAAGGATTTGATCTCTAAACGCACGGGTGACTCAGGAATAACATTACTGTCATCCACAACAGGCTCTCATTTATGTTTGCCTAGCTGGAAATGTTCCATTATCTGTACGTCCCGTTCTGGTGGGAGTTTCCCTGACAGCTTTCAACAAGACAGATGGTGGCGTTCGTCCAATAGCCATTGGTGAAACCCTACGGCGATTAGCAGCAAAATGCGCTTCCCATAAGTTAGCTGACATGTTTGCAGATATATTTCCACCTCTCCAGCTTAGTTTCGGGATTTCTGGTGGAGCAGAAGCTGCTAATCCATGCTCTTACAGATTTCATTTTCAGTGGCCTCTGAAGGATATGATGTTGTTAAGCTAGATTTTTCAAAAGCCTTCAACACCATCCGTAGGGATCATTTAGCCGAACGCATTGAAGCACCAGAGCTACTTACATTCTTCCGCCTTTGCTAAGAGAATTCCTCTTTCCTCCCATTCGGGAATTTCCTTTTATTCTCAGAGGAAGGATTCCAACAAGGTGACCCTGTAGCCGTTTTTGGGTTCTGTCTGGGCCTCCACCAGCAACTTAAAGATCTTCAGGCCTTACTCAAAGCAGGATACATTGATGATGTATCAGCTAGTGGAAAGTAGGATCATATCCTTGCTAAACTTATCAAGTTCAGGTCAGTTTGCGAGGTTATAGGCATTTGTCTTAAAAATAATGTAAATAAATGGGAAGTAACCATCTTCAACAGCGATAAAGCACGGGATGACCACATACTGGGAGCTTTTCAGACTGTCTTCCCCAACATTTAGGGAGACATTTCCCAAAGACATCCTCCTCCTCGGTGCCCCAATAGGCAAGACGGCTATAGAATCATCTGACTGATAAGCTTGCCAACCTCAATCTGTTCCAGTCCCGAGTTATGCTCCTGTGCAACCATGATGCCTTATTCTTGCTAAAAAAACTGTTTAGCAGTCCCTAAGCTTGTCTACTTGCTCCGGACAACACCAACTTTTACATTCCCTGATCTTCTGCGGCCTATTGACAACTGCATTAAAGACACCCTGATAGATGTTACCAATTCTGAGCTTACCACTTCTATTTTCAAACAGACTTCTATTTTCAAACAGGCTTTCCTACCAGCTCTCTATGGAGGCCTTGGGATACCACCAATATCTGTGATTTCTACATGTGCTTTATTATCTTCCACATTAAAGGACTGCGCACAGCTATCTTTGACATAGGCGATGTTCCTCCATTCGCAGAGCAAGCCCAAGCACTAAAACTCTATGCGTTGACATATGAAATCCCAACAATCACCTCGAGACAACGTAACTGGCTTGGAGCTATTTACTAAGCCCAATTCGACGAGCTGATTCACAGTTCGGATAATTTAGCTGTTTCCCGCCTGAAAGGCTGTCAAGCATCAGGATCAGGGGACTGGCTTAATGCAATGTCTTCATCAACCCTTGAGATTCGTCTCAGACAAGCAGTTTGGAATTGCAGTTTCATTAGACGGATTGAGACTAGCACAGGAAACAAAAGGGCGGCTGAATTTCTTCGCCAACGTATTGGGGTGTGCATTCAGATTGGCAATGCCTCTTGCGTAAAAGAATCTTTCGGCTTAAAGGGCAAAATGGAGGTGTACACAGGGAGAGTCAGGGCTCCTTTAGACCAGACTGATGAATTATTGTTTAATTTGCCCTAAATGTTAATGTCCTACTATTAGTTCTTCCTTGTCTACCTTGTTGTTCTTGACTGTTGCCCTAAATTGTTTTTGTCATGTTCTATTGATTGATAACTGTGGTTTGTATAAATTTGTCGTTGTTCTACTGTATCAGTTCACTATTTTGTTCAATATTGTCATTATTCTGTCTGTTCTCAGTTTGTCCTAAAACATAATTATTATTCACTAAATACACCATGTCCTGGAATATAGTGTCGTTATTCAGGTACCTGCACCCCCTCCCAAATTTTTCTACACATCGTAATGAGATTGCATGAAATTTGAAACAGAGATACTTTCACCTCCCTCCTTCCTGGGTGAGCCAGAATTTTTATTTTTTCTTTCTATCTTTAGCTACAAACGTTTGAATAAGGTGTCTCCGCCGATATTGTGCCAGTTACACCGCAGTTATTCGTCAACCTTATGCCGATTTGTTGATAGTGACGGAAATCTGGCCGTGCGAGGATTCCAAATATGTATCACAATCTGAATTTCGTCGTAAAGTAGCTGAGCTATGAGCGCTCTAAAGTTACATGGTTTTTCACCTGCGCAAGGCTATTTTATTATCTATATATATAAATATCCTCTGTCTGTCTGTGAGTCTATGAGTCTGTGAGTCTATGAGTCTGTGAGTCTGTCCAAGCTATACGCTCCGACACACATGCACCAATCTGAGCAAATGATACATCGATCGAAAGCTCTCGTCCTGAGCACGTAAACTATCGCAATCTCGAGGCTAATTTTACGCGTTTGCTTGCGTGAATGCGTATTTTGTGTTCGTTCGGGCGAAATGTATCGAATTATTTCGGTTCTTCTATCGGTAATTAATTATTTAGAGGGGTAACATTTATCCCATCTGGTATACAATTAACATGAGTAGATTCGCCGTGTCCCATTCTCACAAAGTATTTATTTTATTCGAGTGTTTAATATAAATATGTATGATTATTTATTGATTAAAAATCAAATAGTGTATAAATATGTCATATTCGCCAAGCACGATCGAATTGGCCTATTCTTAGTGCTGTAGTGAATAGGGAAGGATTTTTTCCTGTATCATAGCAACGTTAAGGTAATTATTGAAATCGCAGCTAGCTGGCTGGGCACAGATAAGGAGCAAGCAAGCTGGAGTGTTGATTGGGGTGGGTTTGGGTTGTCTGTTGCGAATTGCTCAAGAGTAATTCTGCTTTCTCAATCATTGGCTGCATGGAAGGAGAGGTTTATAACATTTTTGTTTTACTGTTATGAATATTAAAAGTAAAATAATTATTTCTGTAGGCCTATACTTACTGTATTATTATTTTATCTAATATTATACATCTAATCTCGATGAAATCTCGCTTACTATAGCTCGTTAGATAGGTCTCGCCCTAACTCGTTGCAACGTAATACTCAGAGCCGTCTGAAGTTCCCCCATCTGCCGCTAGAGGGCGAATTGTCCGATAGTGAAAACCTGATCTCATTGGGTTGTTTTTAATGCTTTTGAGCTGAAACTTGGTAGCTATATACTGCAGCATAGGCTGTATATTTCCGGAGTCACTGAGTTGTCCACAGTTCCCCAGTCTACCGTTAGAGGGCTAAATGTCTGAGAGTTAACATCTTCTCCAACTTTGTTATTTATAATCCATTTAGACTGAACTTGGTAGGCATCTACTACAGCATAGGCTATATCTTTACTGAGTCGCGCAGAGTTGTCTACATTACCCGCGTCTGCCGCTAGAGGGCGAAATGTATGAAAGTTAACATCTCCTCCAACTTTGTTATTTACAATCCTTTTAGACTGAAACTTGGTAGGCATCTACTATAGCATAGGCTATATCTTTGCGGAGTAGTAGAGTCGTCTACAGTTCCACAGTCAGCCGCTAGAGGGCGAATTGTCTGAAAGTTAACATCTTCTCCAACTTTGTTATTTACTAACGGTTTAGACTGAAACTTGGTAGGCATCTACTACAGCATAGGCTGTACCTTTACGGAGTTACAGAGTTGTATACAGTCCCCCCATCTGCCGCTAGAGGGCGACATATCTGATAGTGAACACCTCATCCCATTTGGTTCTTTTTAATCATTTTGAGCTGAAACTTGGTTGGTATCTACTATATCATAGGCTGTATCTTTACGGGGTTGCAGAATCCTATTCACTTCCCCAGTCTACCGCTAGAGGGTGAAATGTCTGAAAGTTAACATCTTCTCCAACTTTGTTATTTACTAACGGTTTAGACTGCAACTTGGTAGGCATCTACTACAGCATAGGCTTACCTTTACGGAGTCACTGAGTTGTATACAGTCCCCCCATCTGCCGCTAGAAGGCGACATATCTGATAGTGGACACCTCATCCCATTTGGTTCTTTTTAATCCTATTGAGCTGGAACTTGGCAGGAATCTACTACAGCATATTCTGTATCTTTACGGAGTCCCAGAGTCGTCCACAGTTCTTCAGTCTACCGCTAGAGGGTGAAATGTCTGAATGTGAACATCTACATCAATTTTGTTATTTACAATCTGTTTAAGCTGAAACTTGAAAGGCAGGCATTTTACTTCACCATAAACCCCATCTTTACCAAACTGCAGCGCCGTCTGCATTTCACCAGTCCGCAGGTAGAGGGTGGATCTGAAAGTGATCATTTTCTGGAAATTTTGTTATTTACAATCTGCCTAAAGTTGAAACTTGACAGTTATCTCTTATGGGGGTGGTGTTTTATTTAATGATGGTGTCTGTTCCGTATGCAGTTCTCAAATCTCCCACACATATTCATATATCATCTGCACGTGCACTCGAAAGCTGTGGCCCGAAGGGCCACAGGCTTTCTAGTATTTAATAAAAATACACCGTATTCTAGAACATTTTGTTTATCCCATAAGTGGCTGGGCAACAATGCAAATAACTCTGTAATCATACTATTGCGTAGTTAATTTACATAAACAAAGTATTCCAGAGTATGGTTTATTTGTTAAATAGAATTTAATAGCCTTGGGCAGGCGCAACACCATGTAACTTTCAAACGCTCATATCTCAGCTATTTTACGACAAAATTCAGATTGTGATATATAATTTGCAATCCTTGCATGGCCAGCTTTCCGTCAATATCAACAAATCGCTATAAATAAGGTTGAAGAATAACTGCGGTGTAACTGGTGCGATATCGGCGGAGACACCTTTTACAAACACAAAATAAAAATTCTGGCTCACCCAGTAAGGAGGAGGGAGGTGAAACTATCTCTGTTTCAAATTCCATGCTATATCATTACGATTTGTAGAAAAATTTGGGGGGTTAGAAAAAGTATATGGCGCTTAATCGAACGTAGTTTTAGCTTTTGTATTTACGAAATGAATTTTCTCGCCAAAAATTCCTGAGTAATTTCCATCTGTAATTAAATATTATTCAACTAGATTGTCTGGGTACATCCAACCCGACCTTTGTTGCCTTAGAAAGTAACAAAATAATAAGTTGAGCACACTGCTCTATGGAACGTATATTATTACACGAAGTGGGGCCTTCGCGCAGCACGTGACTTAAATTTAATTTAAGTACTAATTCGAAAGTATTACTGTATTAGCAAATTTTAAGCAGATTTCGCCTAATCACTTTTTACCTCTTTCATTTCTATTTAGACATTTCTGACTCTAGCGGTATAGTGAGAACTGAAGATGGATTAGGGTCTCCAGCCCCACAAAGACACAGCCTATGGATGAATAGTACATACGTACATCGGCCAAGTTTCATCTTGAATAACGGATAACGAAATGAGAGACGGGTCTCACTTTCAGAAATTTCGTCGTATAGCGGCAGACCGATTAAATCTCCCCCCCCCCCCCCCCCCCACAAAGACGCAGCATGTGGTCCAGAATATATGGCAAGATTCAGCTTAAACTGATTAAAATCAATGAGATGGGAGAATCTATTCACTTTCAGGCATAAAGTAGTCCTATAGCGGGTGACTGTTGAACTGATTTTCAACAAAACAAATTTTCAACTTGGCAGCTTTAAATTCGACAAAGTTATAAGCATGTCAATATCATAACGACGACAACGATTTCACTTTCAGACCTTTGGCCCTCTAGCGGCAGACTGGAGAACTGCAGATGGATTCGCCTCCTTTGAAAGTCACAGCTAATGGTCTAATACATATCTGCCAAGTTTCAGCTTAAACGGATTAAAAGCAAAGAAATGGGAGGGCATTTAATGTTTAGACATGTGGCCCTCTAGCGGGAGACCATTGCACTGATGGTGTCTGAAAGTCTCTCAAAAATCTCAACTTTAGCTCATATTGATACCTACAAATTTTCAACTTGGCAGCTTTAAATCCGACAAAGTTATTAGCATATCAAAATCGTAACGACGACAACGATTTCACTTTCAGACCTTTGGCCCTCTAGCTGCAGACTGGAGAACTGCAGATGGATTCGCCTCCTTTGAAAGTCACAGCTAATGGTCTAATACATATCTGCCAAGTTTCAGCTTAAACGGATTAAAAGCAAAGAAATGGGAGGGCATTTAATGTTTAGACATGTGGCCCTCTAGCGGGAGACCATTGCACTGATGGTGTCTGAAAGTCTCTCAAAAATCTCAACTTTAGCTCATATTGATACCTACAAATTTTCAACTTGGCAGCTTTAAATCCGACAAAGTTATTAGCATGTCAAAATCGTAACGACGACGACGACGACGACGACAACGACGACGACGACAACTATTTGCATAAATTGACCCACCCCCTAACAGTGTCAATTCGCTAAGGCTCCGCCAACTTCGTGGCTCGCCCGACCCACCCCCTAACAGTGTCAATTCGCTAAGGCTCCGCCAACTTCGTGGCTCGCCCCACAATAAAATTTTATATTAAACATTTACATAATTGGTTAAAAGAACTTAGATCCATTGTGGTAAGACGTAATTTACATACTTTTGCGTAAAGTAGCACATCCAGTGTGCTGAGCAGACTGTATTGTTATACGAACGAATGTAGTGAGTGAGTGGAAATAAAGTACTAGTCAACAAGTATAAGCGAATTTTATTACGAAAATATAGTCTTTTGAAACGGTAAAAATATGAAATCTTTTTATAATTCAATTGGTGGGGTATCTCAAATTTTATAATATAATTTTTAGATTTACATAATATTAACAAGTTTCACCTATCCAGTCAGAAATTATTGATTGTAGCCGTTGTGGCAGTTGCATGCACTGGTACATTTATCGACCCGACGCAGCCTGTGGTTAGAGCCACGAAGTAAGGTTAGCCTTAGTGTATACCTAGGTATTTAATATCCCGGGAACTTAACAAAAGCCGCGTTCTTCAGGATCTAAATTCGTTACGCAACGTTTCTTATTGATATCGAGTTTAATAAATTAATTAATAGATTACCTGAAACATTAACTGCACAACACTGCTTATTACAGTCAAATTATGATAGTAATATTTATACATTATTATAAGTAATGATATTATTTGCGCAAACAAAATATAATATATTTGACATTAATTTAATTGCACATTTATTCGGTCTCAGTTACTTTCGAATTTTACAATATCGTCAGCCTTGGCGTCTCCGACGTAGACCTTCTCTCCATCCTTACTAACAGCTAAATCGTGGGGCATAACGAACTTACCGACGGAGGGTTTGAACACCAGTTCGTTACACTCACCGATCTGGTTGCAATAGCGCTGATCGCCAGTATTGTAATCTATAATCATACCGACAACATCCTTGTTGTCAATCTGCTCCCCGTTCACTGCGTATAGGAATCCTACGACGGGGTTGTACGCGATTGCGAACACTCTCCCACCCAAAATCCCGTTCTTAAAACTCTTAACCAGCTCTCCGGAATCCACGTCGAAGCACTGAATGCGTCCGTTCTCTCTATCAGCTACGCATAGCGCGTTGTGATCGACAATCATAGCCAAACTATGTGGGACATTGAACGCCTTACCACCATCATCATCACCTTTCTTTGATTCCCACACATCTATAACTTCACCTTCTTTGTTGAACCTCAGGATTCTGTTGTTGCAGTAACCGTCAGCCACGAAGAAGTCGCCGCTCTTTTCGTGGACAGCAACGTCAGTCGGCTTACAAAAATGTTGATGATCCCCACCGGGAACAAATCGCTCTCCCAGCACCATCAGCTGCGTGCTTCCAGTGTGGTCGTACTTGAAGACCTGATGGAGTGCGACATCAGTCAACCAGAAGTTCATTTCCTCGTCTATCGTTAATCCGTGTGGCAAGTAGAAGGTGTGGTTCCCCCATCCCTTGAGGACGGCCCCCGTCTCCTGATCCAACTCCACCACGGTGTCTACATCGATAGCGGAGTCGCGGTCTTTCGTGTAAATGTTATCGGCATCGAACGTGTCGTCTAACCATTCGTGTTCGCCTCTGTGGAATGCCCACAGGTGGTCCCCTGGACACACATCCAACCCAGACACTTGGCCTAATCCCTCGTCTTGTTCCGGCCACGAGACCACTTGTTTTAAAACTTCATCGCCCTCGCTGCTCAATACGTCATTGATTAGATGTCTCATGAAATTAATGTTCTCAGGATTTTCTGGGCTTTTAAGTCTTTGTAACTGTGCGACAATATCTTCTACTTCTTCGTCAGATGCTTCTTCTGGCTCTTCATCGACGTCGTCTACAGTGTATTCAATGGCAACGCCAGAGGAGTCTGGAACCTCAGACATATCATCGTAGTGAACTCTCAACACCACGTACTCCACCCCTACATCCGAGACCCTGGCTGGCTTCTCGAACGGAACGCCTTTCCCGTGTCTCGCCCACGAGTAGATGACCACACTTGGAGACGAACCGCATACATCGTTATCGTTTCTACAGACCCATACCTGTTGGTCAGCAGCGGGTGCAGAAGGACAGCCAATCAACGATGCATGATTCACGATGTCTGAGTCGACAGCTGGATCAACTGCCTCTATTACTGTGTCAGCATCGATCTCAGCTCCAGTGCACAAATAAATATCTTCTACATTGGGAATTATTCCCGGAATAGCTAACCTTTCAACGCCCCGTTTAATGTCCTCTTGAATACTTTCCTTGTCGCCATTAATATCCTGATAGAGTTTAACATGTACTTCTGCAGTAGGGACGTTTTCGCGATTTGATGACAATGCGGAACACACAGACAAGGTGATGACGATGACACCAAATAATGCTCCAATAGTTACATTGTCTGTTTTAGCCATTGGATCACGTGCATAAGCACACAGGGACACCCAAATTTCAATAGCAAACTTATTTATCCTAATATTATTCTGATTTATTTATTTATTCCGAAAGTTTTATACTGTACCGGTACTACTGTATGTAAGTAATCAACGATTCTTGCTAAGTTAATATAACTAAAGGTTCCGAAATAAATCATAACATTTACGAAAGTAAGTAATCCTAAACTTTTTATTATTATTCAGATATATTATGTATTCTAAATCGAGTGGCAGTAATTACCTAAAGTAGCCTGCCTAACGATATATACTTTTACGTAGCAGGTGGTATCAACTTTCCCATTTATAAACTCACTCTCTCCCTCCACTGCCGACCCAATTAATGCCGACCTTCAATTAACCAGCAGCTTTTCTGCCTTCGCTTGCCGCCTGCGTAATGACGGAGGCCGAAATGGAATCGTTGTCTTGGCGACACAGGAAACTTCCAGGAACGAACTAACGCACTCGCCAGGTAGGCAGGCGGTTAATCGTACCGGGAGGACGACTTACAGGAAACTCTCGCTTGAGTTATCTCGCTCCCTTTATCTTAAGAGATTTACAGAGGATGATCATTGGCCAACGTACTTCTCATTGCACATGGATGGGTGTGTTTTCTTTAGCGATATGACGTAAGGCGTGGGAAGCTACAGTAATAGGGAGAATCTATACAGAAAGTAGCGCTGATAAAAAGCACCGGAACGGGCGCATGGGATTAAACTGAAGTGAAAATAGAAATGCAAATATTCAGAGGGTTTCGTCAAGAATTTTGTAATTAAGATTCACTTCAAAACTCTATTACTTTTTAACAAACAACGATTATAAAATCATATTTTTTGGTCTGCAGTAATCTGTTACGGTGAAATATGATATACCGGTACATTTTACAATGGAATGAATTCCATTCCATTCCAGTGCGATTCCTCCAGAACGATACCCCGGAAACTGGGTACTTTAGTGGTCGCTTAGTGTGAACTACTATTTAAATTTGCAAATTTATTTTATAATCGATTATGATGTGAAATTCCAATGAGATTTCGAAATTCGAAATTATGATGAGATTTCAAATCTGAAAACGGCTTAGCAGTAGCTCTTTTAGTTTTCGAGTTATGACACTTTTCATTAACTCAAAACAATTGAAAATAATTTTAGTGCACAATGTTTAACTACAGTACATTTGGCTATTGAACAAGGCAGATATATATACACGAGTCCCTCGTGACCAACGTTTGTGTCGATGTGGTTTCGTCGAGGATGAAGACCATTTCCTATTGTGGTGTCCACAATATTCCACTTGCCGATCTACTTTCTTGGGACGTGAACCCAGTAACTTCACACTACTGGCAGACCCAGTAACTTCACACTACTGGCAGGAATACTGGATAAATCAGGTGTACCAACATTCATCTCCAAGATAATTAAACTACTGTAGGTCTAGTAATCAGTCTGTGACGTGCTAACCCCGCCACCCACACGCCCGTTCTGTGTTTATTATTATCGTTTTGTCAGTTTTGTCCAGTTATCTTAACTATTTTGTACTACTGTACCTTGTACTCCGTTATTGTCACATTTTGTCCATTATATTTTTGTCTACTTAATTAAACTTTTTTGTATTACTTTGTATTCTGTTCTCTGTCACATGTTGTGCGCTATTTTCTCGTGTGTCTCGCTCCATTTTCCATCGCCATCGCCTGTCTGATCTATCTCTGTGAACTTGTTTGCCTCATTGTTCAACACTCTCTTTAAGTTATTCGTTATTCTTACCTTGTCTATCTCAATGCTTTACTGCACTCAATCGTATATTATTCAGTTCACTTGCTCAATGCTCATTGCATTTATATTGTTCTACATATGGTTATACATGTTTGTAAATTAAATTAAATTAATTAAATTTTTATTAAATTAACGTACAGTTTTATTTTCTTATATTACTATTCCTGTTTTTCATCTAAATGTGTATGTTCATGTAATTACATATTACATATATCTTTATAGTCAATAAAACCATATATACATACACACCTTTATCATCCTTTTTAGCATTAACGAATGCATTTTGCAGATGGTGTCGTCCGTAGGAATTACGGATAATGCTTTAGAAGGAATTGTGGAGAATGCTCATTTAGTGTTGCTAGGGGACGAGAATACACCTCGTTCTTTACGTGCCCCCAAAGGTAAAAGTCTAATGGGGTTAAATCATGTGATCTTGGAGGCCAGTGTAATGGCCCATCAGTACGAATCCATTGTGCTGGAAAGTTGTCATGGTTGGGTGCAATCTTCGCCCGCGTCCAATCTTCGCCCATATCCAAACTACGCCCGGGGGTAACCTTCGCCCGGAAGGCAATCTTCGCCCGCGTACAATAAGATTCGCCCAATAAGATTTGTGTTAGTAACCACTTTAGTAACAAATTGAGGGATAGGAGCAGGTTACAGAGACGGCTTTTTCTAACCAAAACAATAAACGATGGTGTTACTAATTGAGGGAAAGGAGCAGGTTACAGAGCCTGCTTCTTCTAACCAAAACAATAATTGTTTATTGGGCGAAGGTTGCTCGTGGGCGAAGATTGCCTGCGGGCGAAGGTTTCCGCCGGGCGACGATTGCTGCATACCGTTGTCATTTAGGAATTGTCTGACAATCAAGGCACAATGAAGTGGTGCACCATCCTGTTGGAACACGATGTCTGAATTATTTGCTAAAAGCAGACTTGGCATGAAGAACGACTGGGGAAGCATCGCGTAATTACTGCCGGTGACAGACGCATCTTCAAAAAAGTATGGTCAAATAATGAGCCGATTGTTAGACATCGCAGCCCAGACAGTTAGTTATGGTGAATCCCGAAACTTCTGAGACACTCAATGCCGATTTTTACGCCCCCAAATTCTGTAGTTCCACCTATTAACCTGTCCGATTAAGTGAAAAGTTGCATCATCACTGAAAAAGACTAATAATAATACTAATAATAATAAATAAATAAATAAACAAATAATAATAATAATACTCAATAATATTAAATAATCGCAATCCCCAATAATAACGTTAATAATAACGAAGAAACGCGTTGTGTTAAAATTTACCCCCCTTTCCTTATTGTATACAGTTGCGCCAATTAAATTTAATGGAATATCAGATGGCTGCCATTAATTTATTTACACGATTATTGCAGAAATCCGTGTAAAATACTTTAATGGAACAGTCTATTAATTTATTTACACGATTGTTGCAGAAATCCGTGTAAAATACTTTAACGGAACAGTCTATTACCTAATTTATTTACACGATTGTTGCAGAAATCCGTGTAAAATACTTTAATGGAACAGTCTATTAATTTATTTACACGATTGTTGCAGAAATCCGTGTAAATAATTTAATGGAACAGTCTATTAATTTATTTACACGATTGTTGCAGAAATCCGTGTAAAATACTTTAATGGAACAGTCTATTAATTTATTTACACGATTGTTGCAGAAATCCGTGTAAAATACTTTAATGGAACAGTCTATTAATTTATTTACACGATTGTTGCAGAAATCCGTGTAAAATACTTTAATGGAACAGTCTATTAATTTATTTACACGATTGTTGCAGAAATCCGTGTAAAATACTTTAATGGAACAGTCTATCAATTTATTTACACGATTGTTGCAGAAATCCGTGTAAAATACTTTAATGGAACAGTCTATTAATTTATTTACACGATTGTTGCAGAAATCCGTGTAAAATACTTTAATGGAACAGTCTATTAATTTATTTACACGATTGTTGCAGAAATCCGTGTAAAATACTTTAATGGAACAGTCTATTAATTTATTTACACGATTGTTGCAGAAATCCGTGTAAAATACTTTAATGGAACAGTCTATTAATTTATTTACACGATTGTTGCAGAAATCCGTGTAAAATACTTTAATGGAACAGTCTATTAATTTATTTACACGATTGTTGCAGAAATCCGTGTAAAATACTTTAATGGAACAGTCTATTAATTTATTTACACGATTGTTGCAGAAATCCGTGTAAAATACTTTAATGGAACAGTCTATTAATTTATTTACACGATTGTTGCAGAAATCCGTGTAAAATACTTTAATGGAACAGTCTATTAATTTATTTACACGATTGTTGCAGAAATCCGTGTAAAATACTTTAATGGAACAGTCTATTAATTTATTTACACGATTGTTGCAGAAATCCGTGTAAAATACTTTAATGGAACAGTCTATTAATTTATTTACACGATTGTTGCAGAAATCCGTGTAAAATACTTTAATGGAACAGTCTATTAATTTATTTACACAATTGTTGCAGAAATCCGTGTAAATAATTTAATGGAACAGTCTATTAATTTATTTACACGATTGTTGCAGAAATCCTTGTAAAATACTTTAATGGAACAGTCTATTAATTTATTTACACGATTGTTGCAGAAATCCGTGTAAAATACTTTAATGGAACAGTCTATTAATTTATTTACACGATTGTTTCAGAAATCCGTGTAAAATACTTTAATGGAACAGTCTATTAATTTATTTACACGATTGTTGCAGAAATCCGTGTAAATAATTTAATGGAACAGTCTATTAATTTATTTACACGATTGTTGCAGAAATCCGTGTAAAATACTTTAATGGAACAGTCTATTAATTTATTTACACGATTATTGCAGAAATCCGTGTAAAATACTTTAATGGAACAGTCTATTAATTTATTTACACGATTGTTGCAGAAATCCGTGTAAAATACTTTAATGGAACAGTCTATTAATTTATTTACACGATTATTGCAGAAATCCGCGTAAAATACTTTAATGGAACAGTCTATTAATTTATTTACACGATTGTTGCAGAAATCCGTGTAAAATACTTTAATGGAACAGTCTATTAATTTATTTACACGATTGTTGCAGAAATCCGTGTAAATAATTTAATGAAACAGTCTATTAATTTATTTACACGATTGTTGCAGAAATCCGTGTAAAATACTTTAATGGGACAGTCTATTAATTTATTTACACGATTGTTGCAGAAATCAGTGTAAATAATTTAATGAAACAGTCTATTAATTTATTTACACGATTGTTGCAGAAATCCGTGTAAAATACTTTAATGGAACAGTCTATTAATTTATTTACACGATTGTTGCAGAAATCCGTGTAAAATACTTTAATGGAACAGTCTATTAATTTATTTACACGATTGTTGCAGAAATCCGTGCAAAATACTTTAATGGAACAGTCTATTAATTTATTTACACGATTGTTGCAGAAATCCGTGTAAAATACTTTAATGGAACAGTCTATTAATTTATTTACACGATTGTTGCAGAAATCCGTGTAAAATACTTTAATGGAACAGTCTATTAATTTATTTACACGATTGTTGCAGAAATCCGTGTAAAATACTTTAATGGAACAGTCTATTAATTTATTTACACGATTGTTGCAGAAATCCGTGTAAAATACTTTAATGGAACAGTCTATTAATTTATTTACACGATTATTGCAGAAATATTCTACAGTAAAATAAGCTACCTGTCTACCGGTGAAGTGATTAAACGAAAGCTGAGTACACTATAATTCAATTGTATCATAAAAACAAGTGCAACATAAAATCGTGGTAGACAATTAGTCTCCCCCTACCACTTGTCAAACTGGTTACCTGTAGCACATTAAATATATCCTCCCTCTCGTGGAGAAAGGCAATAATTGGCAATAGAGAATCGATAAGAACCGTCGACCGTTTTCCTTATTTACCTTTCTTGAACTTTAAACAATATAACACAATATTGCGCGCGCATCACATAATTGAAGCTGGAGAATATTTATGTACAGTAGTAGCAAATACCACTACATGGAGTTTACAGGTATATGAGGACATTTCTTTTGAAAGCGTTTGATGGGTGTATACACTGTACATGTGTTATATTGAACATACATTATCGTATTATTTTAGTACTGAACCGATTGTAATATGTAAGCCTACAACTATAGTAACGTCGTATAGGCAAAGTTCTGGCTTATGCATAGCATCTACGCGTAGCTACGCGTTGCTACTACAGTACTACGCGTAGTTAATGTTAAAACTCTGAAACTGGTGATATATGACCCAATGTGTCGAACTACGCGTAGGCCAACGCGTAGCTCGAAAAGATTTACCCGTCCTTACTGTCAACTAAACTGTCTAAGAGTACCGGTAGGCCTACACCGTCTGTCTGTTACTGTCAGACTGCAGGACTGTACTAATTTATTGAGCTAGGCTAAGCAGCTAAGGCAGTAAGGGGAGACAGGTGCACTACAGCCCTACTACCGGTACCTGCCTACGGACGGATAGGTAGCTGTAGCCTGAAGCTGGATAGGCGCCTAGGCCCCTATGCAAGTGACCTGCTTACCGCTGTACTGCTGTACAGTGTACAGTACAGGACAGCCCCAGAGCTGCAGAGCCCAGCTGCCAGCAGTACCGGTACAGCTTACCTAACGCGCTAACGGTGAACGGCCTACCGCCTAACCTGCCCGCAGCACGTCGAGTCGTGGTCGACGACGTTGACCACAACCGCAGCTAAGCCTGCATGCCATCAGCCCAGCCCAGCAGCCCAGTAACAGACAGCCACAGATTGTTGCACTGCGACTGTCGAACTGCCCCTTTTCAAATTTTAGCCTGTTAGCCTTTCTTGCTTCACCTTTCTGCCTTTGCCAATTCAACATGGTATTAAAGATTGATCTCCTACGATTAGTTGCAGGTTAGTTTTAGTCAGTTAGTACAGTTACCTTACCGGTACATTACCGGTAATTACATTACATGAGTACTGGAGTTTCCTCTGGGGAGTAAAGTTCTGGGGGGACCGCACTGGAAATAAGTCGTCAGACTTTGTGCGTAATCCCTGGCCTAGCGGCCGAAGAAAATTTACTTTACTTTACCGTACCGGTAGCCTACCTGCCTACAGCAACAGCAGTACAGCAGTACAGGTCGTACTCTGTACTCAGGCTGTCAGGTACAGAGGTACTACAATCTGACACTGCAGCACTGTCAAACTGACAATCTGACAGTCTGACAGTACTAAATACCTACTAATGTACCGGTATGAAGGTGGTATGGCAGTATGGTACTGCAAAAACTGTCAAAAAGCACAGTTGACAGTGCTGCAGTGAAAGCACAAAACAGTGTAGCAGTGCAGTGTAGTACCAGTCTGCCAGTACTACTACAGTACGCTACTGCAGTACAGTACTACGGTCAGACAGTCAGACGGCTGGACGGTAGGCTTACACTACAGCACTAGTAAAATGTTTGTAAATCATGTCACCCATTCGATTCCATTACCGGTCCGGTACATTACCTACTGACCTAGGCTAATAAACGAACTTTGAAATAATTACCGGTACTGAATTAGAATATCTTAAAGATATTCGGTAAATTGCCATGCACCATGCATGGCATCATGGGCCCAGCCAACCAGCAAACAGGGAATCATCAAAGTTTGAAAAAAGTGTACGTAGTTCGCCATGGTACCGGTACCATGGCTACATGGGCATACTGGCATAG